>FTLJ01001208.1:0-25910 GCA_900155495.1 Porogramme epimiltina | reverse complement strand
CGCGCCCTCCCCTCCCCCTTCTCCCCCCCTCCGCCAGCCTACGCGTGCGCCGGCTGCGGGCGCCGCTTCGGCGTCGCGTCCAACCTCACGCGGCACGGCAAGACCTGCCGCGCCGCCAACGCGGCGGGCGCGTCCGGCCCCGCTTCCGCCTCTGCCGCCGGCCCCGCGCGCGCGGGGTCCGAAGCCACAAGCTCGAGCGCCGCCTCCGCCGCCGCCTCCGTTTCCCCCGCTCCACCCCCGGCCGCGCCCCTCCCCAGCGCGGCGCCCTCGCGCAAGCGCAAGTCCGACTCGCCCGCCGAGGGCGCGAGCACCGCGGTGGCGGCGGGCGGAAGCGCGCGGGGCAGCGCGCGCACCTCGGAGGCGGGCGGGCGGAAACGCGCGCGGCGTGCGCCATCGCCGTCGCGCTGGGTGCCGGAGAGCCTGAGCGCGTTCGACCTGACGCCGACGACGAAGGGGACGCCGGTGCCGCTGCCGCCGGTGCAGCCGTTCCGGAACGCGGTGAACGCGTACGTGGAGGAGCGGAACTCGTTCGACGAGAACATGGGCGAGTACCCGTACCACCCGCGCGAGTGGTGCGGGCGGCTGCCGGGGCCCGGGCTGCTCGGGGCGAACGTGGTGAACACGAGCGGCGGCCAGCTCCTCGTCTTTTGATCGCGGGCTATGTGGCGGCGGCGGGCAGAGTCTAGACGGGGCGTGTTGTGGGCTGTTTGGCTGACGTCGGGCAAGGGGACAGGTAACGGGGCGCATAGAAGAGGGGGATAATTGCTTTTGCTTCATCGTTGTGGCTCCTTGCATGCGTTTATGGCTCATCATCTTCTCACTTGGGCAATCCACGACCGTGTCCTTACACAGGTATATATCTCGCGATCGGCTTTGGCCATGCTCTTAATGATTAACACGCTTCCACTCTACCTACTATATAATCCATCCATGCTTACCTCCATCGGTACCGACGTGCTGCATAATGAACCTAGCTTATTCTGCTCTCCCATGTAATGCATGTTGTATTACTGCACCGCACCGCACCACTTTACACTCGATACTCAGCTCTACTTAATAAGTTACTTGTTCCGCACATCACCACCACCACATCAAGATTCGCTAGATCGTCGTCCCACCCTTCACGTTCTTCCGACTCGCCGCCGACGGTTCACCGTCGGTACTTGCTGAACAGTTTCGACCCCGCTGGAAGGAACGGTCTCCTGATCAGCCACCTCCTGCACGCCGCAAGGGAGACGCCGCAGCACTTACAGCTCGCCAAGCTCTGCAGCTGGTTCTTCGCGTTCTTGCCCGCCACGCTCCCTACCAAGTTCAGCGCAGATCCCAACGGGCCGCCCGTGCTTGGCGCACTATTCCCGCTGTACCCCTGCGGCGGTCGCGTAGGCTGCCCGTACATCGGGTGTGCAGGCGGAGCTGGGGGCGGAGGCGATGTGCCATACGGGCTCGCACCTGGCTGTCCTGGAGGTGGCGACGGGGCATATCCGTGCCCATACTGGCCCGACGGGCCCGGAGGCTGAGGGCGTTGGTCGTGTGGCATCGGGCCGTTGCCGTAATCATATGGTCCTGAAGAGAAAAATAGGCAACATTAGCGTCATTATTGAGAGCCGCCGGGACACTAGTCAGACACGTCGGGGAGCCGTTCGGACTTTGCGCGGAGCGACTTAGACGACGACATGCTAAGGGCGCGCATCGGAGGACAGAGAGCGGACTTACGTGGTGCCGGATGCGGTGGAGGTCCGGGCGGTGGGGGATATCCGCTCGATGCGCCCGGGAAGGGAGGAACATTCGGCGCTGGAGGGTACGACGACGGCGGGTACGGCGAATAAGTCTCCGACGGTCCTGCTGGGAAACTCCCGTTCAGGCTCGGTGAGACCTGAGCCTCTGGGAACGCAAATCCACCGATTTTATCATCAGAAGAGGCGTGTCCTTGACGTGGAGGTGAAGAGGGCCGAGTATGGTAGGACAGGGACGGCCGTGGCCGAAGCGACGACGTTCCAGGATCGCCAGCCGGTGGGTAGGGCGAGCTGTAGTTAGAATAAGGCTCCGGAATTATCGGCGAGTGGGGGCTGGATCCATAATCGGCATGGGACTGAGGCGGGGCATGTGTGTTATAGCTCGACTCGTAATCACCGTGATGCTGAGACTGGGGAGGGTAATACCCTGAGTGGCCTTGCAGGTAAGCAGGGGCATACTCAGGTCGGGTTTTGGGTGGAACGGGAGGAGGGCGTGAGGAATCTCCGTGGAAGAACTGGTCTACGAAGGCTGCAGGACCTTGCGGCTGGGAGTTCCACTCGGGAGGCGGCCATTGCGCTTGAGCCCATGGGCCAGGGGGGCCATTTGCAGGAGGGGTTATCGGCACTGGGAATAGATGAGGGGAGAAGCCAGGTTCCGTCAGAGGACGCCCAGAAGCGGAGTGGGAAGAATGGTGTGAGTGGTGCGAGTGCGTCGGCGATACGGGTTGAGGGGAAGGTGACGGTGAGTAAGAGTGACGGCCGGGATGCGGCTGGTCATGTAGAGGAGACGGGGGCATAGAATTTGAGAGACTTAGACGACTGAGCCCCTCAACCGGTGCCAAAAGCGGCGATGCATGAAGACTGGAGGGCCGGCTACCTTGGCCTGGGAAGAGGCTTTGGGGGTACGGCGCACTGTTAAGAGGAGCGTCGGCGGGGGGATCTACAGAAATATTTGACGTAGGCGGCGCCATGGGTCGCGTTGAAAAGGGAGTCGGTGGTGCACCCTGTGTTTGTGTAGGTCGTCGTTCGAGTGGTACTACTGGAGGGGCACTTGATGTTTGCGGAGGCTGAGACTCTTCGACCTCAAGAGTGTACGGCGGCGGTGGAGGCTCGTCAGCGCTGCCCTTCTGGGACTTCTCCCATTCCTCCCAAGTCTGGCTTTTCTCTTCACCTTGCTTCGAACCCGAGCCACCAGCGCTCGATGAGCTCACCTCATCTTCGTAGTGAGGGCGAGACGACCAATAGTCCTGTAGCTCCTTGGAAGGGAAGGTTCCGAGGATCAGACGCTCGCCTCGAAGGCTCTCAACGGCATAACCGCATATACGCATGTACCAATCCGGAGGGAGGTCAAATCCGTCCTCATCCAGGGCCATGAACCGATGGTGGTGGAGGACGGGCAGCTGGCGTTTGTGAGAGACGACGGGCATGAATGCCGTACCCTCGTCGTACCTGTATGTGATGAATTAAATTACCAAGGCACACCAGATATGACACATGGTACGTACTCATCCCACATAGCGCCGTATATGGTGCGGACATTGTGGCGGCGAACGTTGAAGAGTTGCCGCCACAAGAAATGCCCGCCCCGTCGCGGAATTTGGTTCCACGACCATCCGTTACCACCCCCTTCTGATAGATTGAAGCCCTGTGGAAGGGCGCGCTGTCAGCCCGGCTTTGTATAGAGATGAAGGGGGTATCGTACCGAGAACCCAGGCCAGATGACTGGAATATAATCAATCTTCCTCATTGCCCTGCGGTCCATCTCCCACCTCTCGTTATGCGCGTTGATCAATTCCACGTCTCCTTTGATATTCTCCTGCTCAAACTTGTCCGCGTCATCCTCGTCGCCGAACCGCCCGACAGTCCACGGCGAAATGGCGTCGAATTCTTCCATCCACACCTTCACAAACTCGGGGTTGGCGTCCGCATCCATCCGCGAAGTGCGCCAATGTGCCGGTGTGCCAGCCATTATGTACGCGCCTCCGGGAGTGTTGTTACGAATGAACTGGGTGACTGCTCGGACTGTGGCGGGATTGTGGTGGCGGTCGGAAAGTCCGAATCCCCATAGCGCAACGACAGGCCTTCCCTGTTCCCGAAGATACGCTGGGCTGTCCAGGATAGCCTTGCGGCGTATAAGATGAATCCAGTCTTGTTCGATCACACGGAGGATACGGTCTTCGGAGACACCGGAGACATCGTACCTACACCACGGATTCCATATAGCTTGAGTATATTACAACAGACGGACGGCAGAAATACGCACATGATAGCGAATACTCGCCCTTCTTGCTGTGCCGCCTCCACAACTCTGTCTCCCACCTCATCTCGGATCCTCCTGATTCCCTCGTTCCCCTGTTCCACATCGCATTGGCCCACGAACCGCTGCAAAAACGCACCATCGACGCCGTGCATCGCCATCATGTTGAAATGTCTCTGTACAGTCTTCGGGTGGCGCGAGGAGAAAAGGAACGCCTGCTCGCCGTTCTCATATTTTACGCCGGGTGCTGGAAAGAGTTCAGAGGGTGTGTATTCCGAAACGTCTGGCCATAGGTCCATGTTCGGACGACCACCGTCGCTGACAGGGTAGTTGAACCAATGGAGCCAGCCATGGTGGCCGGGGCCGACGGGTTCGCCGTCGCCACCGCAGGTGAACCAGCCCTGGTAGCCGACTAGGAACTTGTCGTGGATGGTCGAGGGATCGGCACGTCTGATAATCTTGCCTTTGCTAGAGCTGGCCATGGAGGTGTGTAGTTGGGATGAGCGCACGGCTAGGCGAAGAGCCTATATAAGCAGCTGGACAAAAAGGAAGTCGAAGTCTCCAGGAATCCGAGTCCAGTCAGGCGCCGATGTGCGGACGTGCTAACTGGATGATCTTCGGTGTGAGGGTCGTATAGACGGAGTACAGGGACGACAGGGTGGAGATGAAGGCGATGGGTGGTCTCGGGTGCTATGAAGGAGGAAAATGAAGCAATTGGGCACACCGCAGCGGCTGCAGCGCTTTGCAGTCCTCGACCGATGAGCCGCCCGGCCGGCTTGGACGACAGCGCCACGTGATGAACATGCTGTACATATATTCAGGGATTATTTATCGGACCGACAGAACAGACAGGGAATGCGCAGACAACCGTCAGAGGGAGTGCGAGAGGTCGAGGAGCAGGAGAGAGTCGAAGGAGCCGGGCAGTGCGACCGTGACTGAAGGAAGGCAACGGACGCGGTCGCCGACACTCGCGCGTGCGTGATCTCCGGGAACGCGTCTACGCGTACACACGCGTAAACAACGCCTCCTCTTCCTCCTCAACCACCACTCACCCGCCTCTCCTCCAACCTCCCGCTCCCTCCTATCGCGCGGCCATTGCATTATGAAGATCAAGATCAAGAAATGGCACGCTATCGCGCAATGGCGCTGGGACACAGGCCATCACGAACCTGAAGACGACGGCGAAGGAGACGTGTGTGGCATTTGTCGCGTACCCTTCGAGGGTTGCTGTCCAACGTGTAAAATGCCCGGTGACGACTGTCCTCTGAGTGAGTAATGTGCCCTGTGTTTTCTGTGTCGCGTTGCTCCCCTTCTTACCAGCTGCGGCCTTCTAGTCTGGGGCGAGTGTACCCACGTCTTCCATATGCATTGCTTACTCCAGTGGATCGGGACGTCATCATCTAAACAGCAATGTCCGATGGACAGAAGGCCTTGGGGTAAGTGGACTATCGCGTATTGCCTCTGTGCGGTGTACTCAACAATATCCCGTCTCAGTGACGGCGGAGAGAAAGGTAGACCGATAGAATCTGCGCTAGTAGTATGACCTACTTTCACGCGGATGTACCACCACCTCACTTGCCATCTGTATTTGTACCATACTCGGAGCAATGTACTGTGCATTAACATTCTGTCGCGTCAAGGAACTCGAGTTGCAGCTATATTGATTGCACCCCCTCCTTAGGCTTCGTGTACGTTCTACCCCATTTCCTGCATTCCTCGCACTAATCATTAGAAACAGAAGGGTCATTCATGCTTTGGATGATTCTCGTAGGCTGCATCATGTTCTCCTGGATGAAACGACCATCTCGACACTATTGATTAGCCTTATGTGACCAATGACCGAGAGTATAAGACCCACTTGGTGCGTCATTTTCTCTGGATCGCCAGATAGCTTCTTCCACATCCTTCGCAACACCAGTTTTAACGTGCCGCAAAACTAGCCTCTTCTCTGCCTCTTCTTCGGAAATCTGAACCCACCACCTCTCATCCAGGAGTTCTGAGGCGGCTGACCATGGAGAAATGCCAAGGAAGGTGTATAGTCCTTCGAGCACCACAAGCCGATGGTGAGGGTATACTGGTATGGAATCGAAGACAGGATCTTTTTTCTCATGTGAGAAAGACGGTGCATAAATCGTTTCCTGCGTATCCTGGGGCGGATGGGTAGCAGTGAACGGAATTGGCTTTCTGAGGGCACGGACAAAGGCGACGTATCCCTCCCCATCAAACGTCCAATGGGCACCCCGGCGATCATGAGCGAGTTTGGGGTCGGGAAATCCGTCGAGCTGCGCCCGGGTGAGATGCCAACCATCGAGGCCGATGTAGACAGCCACTGGCTCTGAAGATAGGACGTCCTGTGTGGCCGTAGGAATGCCGTCTTGGACACGGGGTCGAGACGGTAGGGAATAGGCAGCAGTATTGACGCGGTCGATTATTAATCGGGAGAGAGTTGACTTCCCGGAGGCTGGAACGCCTGCGATGCCGACAATTAATCTTCCATCTGGTGTAATGCTAAGGGACCGTGAATGTAAGTGCTTCGTCAGGCCTTAATCGTGAAGTTACTCACTGCTGTAGTCGATTCAGTAGATACTCAGATAGTTCGTCTGCGATCTTGTTCATGTTGATTGCCTGTCGCGTCACTGCACTGTGTAGTGTGTAGCAGAGTCGTGGCAAACACGACTGGCACACGCAGATCGTTATCTCATGTACCCGGGATATGGTGCACGTGGTCGTGTCGCATCACTTCAATGTTCACCCTTCAAATAGCTAAACACCACGAAACATTCTTCCAAAAATCCACAACGCTGCCGCGATCACACCAAACCCCGAATATACCCCCGTCTTGCTCTTGACCCAACCCACGTCCTCTCACGAGGCTAAACTAAACATAAATACAGTCGACACTCTTATAAGGCATGCCTGTGATAAGGCATAACCTGTGCTATGGCATACCGGGAGGTGCCTCCCGAGTCGGGATAGTGAGCATAAGGCATGATCTCGTCATAACGCATAACGCATAGCTCGGTCGGGGGTCCATAACGGATAACATCGTTATGTAACGCCCTATATATGTCCAAATCGGGAGGGGGCAAGAGATTTATTGTCCTCTAAATAAGTTTAGATTTGAATGGAACTGTTTACAGGTCTGGTTACCTGCGTTTATGGCGACATATCGCGCCGGGAAGGGTTGTCGCGAGGCCATGCCGCACGGCCGAGCCGGCGCCTAAGGCTTCGCGTAGTCCCCCTGTCTTAGGCGCCCACTCTCAGAACGCATAACCCCCCATAACGCATACCTTCGGGCGGTTCCCGAGGGGTATGCGTTACAAGGGTGTCGACTGTAGGTTTCCCTCATTCATGAAATTCTACTAACTAATACTCGAGGCAGAGTCCCTACATGGACCTTTGTCAATACTTCTACGACTGTCCTACAATGGGAAAGCCTGATGATGACATCGATTTTTAGGTAATTGGTGGTATGACTGACCACGGTGGCTTTATTGATCGCATGCGTCTCCAGTAACACCGGCGCGCGGCTACAGTCAAGGAAGGCCTGTGGGCGGCCACCAGTTGTGATGGTAGGTGGCCGACCAGAGAACACAGCAACATACCCTCTATCATTTTAGATGCCTTACCATTCAATTTGGCACGATGGTCACCTCGGCTCCGTACCCAGGAAATGCGCTTTTACCTCAACAAACAAACTCAATGGTGGAAACAGTGGGTTAGGTTTATCTTGCGAACGTTCACGGCACTTGATTGTCTATTGCACTGCCGCTTTCCAGGAACCCACCGTGGTACGTCAAGACGCACAGTACTTGGAGACGAGTCGTAGCCTCTCTAATTCCAAATGAAGACAAGCATACATTCCGCGCGCCTCAAGAATCGAGGCACAAGCGACAATCTGTCTAACTTTCCTCCAGCGGCGCGCTGTGCCCGCTTTCTCCCATCATTGCTTGCTCACCCCATGCAGCCTGCCATCACACCGAGTACACAATGACGCCCTCTCAGTCTGTAATACTTTCCCAGGTATTACGATTCAAGACCGGACGCGCGGTCATCCCAGGTCTTACAATAGGCAAGTCAACACTGTTTCCATTTTCGTCAGCAACATGAGGGCGAAGTCCTCCGCGCCTGACAATCTTGACTCAAGTTGGTGTCCAAGACACCCAGGATCCGGCTCCGACCCCAAACGGAAGCAGAACGCCTTCGGTCTCGGGTAACAGTCATCGCGCAAGTATAAAAACCGTCCGGGAGTGGGCCCCGGTGCCCCAGCGCCTGCCAACCATGCGTTTCACCGCCTTCAGCACCTTGTCCACGCTCACGCTTTCCGCGATCTCCTTCGCGTCCGCCGCAATCGTCCCTGTGGCGCGACAGGTCATCTCTGCGCACGGCTCAACCGTGGCGCCCCCCGATGGGAGTGCGATTGCTCCGGGCGCGACGTTCGCGTTCAACTACGAGAACAGCAACACCTGCGAAGCGGGATACAGCCCCATCTCTGTCTACCTGAGTACATCCGCCCCAACTGATGGTAATGTCACCACCGGCGGCGAGCTCGTGAACGGAAGCTTCATCTTCAAGTTTGGCGACTTCCTCATCCCGAACTTCGGTAAGCAGCTAGCCTAGCTGTAATCGCTACTTGCTATGCTCACATATCATGTCTCAGGCCTTCCTGCCATGCAGAATCCTCCACCGCCCCCATCAACACTAACGATGCCTAATTTGAGCGTCACTGACGATACGACCTTGTTCTTCTCCGTCGTGGAGACATTCCAAGGTTGCCCAGTAAGTATATTTCTTGTCCTCTTGAGTTCGCAATTCACTGATTGGTTGTCAGCCTGATGGCCACATCGAGCATGGCTTAGAGACGACAACAGTTGTGTATGCCTGAAAGGTTTCGGGAAGATCGGAGAGGCCGTAGATGTGCCATTGTGCGGAGAATACGTAGCAGCGTCACCGCCGGTATCTGGGCACAATAGGGACCGAAGGGATTACACAACGACTGTAACTCTACGCGGCGTAGTACTGCTAAATATCAAGTTTGAGGTCATGGGGCGTGAACAATAGTTTCTGCGGGGACATTGTGAATACAACAGTTGCATGCGTCGAGAGCCTAGGGTGACGCCTACTATAAACGTTGCAGCTACATCGCGGTCTGTACCGCCGCGGATTCAAGTTCGACTTGCGTAGAATATGCAGCCCATGGGGCGTCCGGGATCGGCGCCCACCTCTTCCTCTCCGGCCAGACCGGCCAACGATAGTGCGGTCGTTTTGCGTACGCCTCCGGCACCTCCATCCACTCGCATCCTGACGTGCGTCGAATCTCCACCTCCACCGCATACTCCTCTAGCTCCGCAACATCGAACGCAGGCACGCGTGCGTGGGGGATCTCCAGTACGAGTTTCTCAAGACGCTGTCCCACCATCGCCTTCCGGGCGAGGCCACCAACGACTGAGGGCGGAATTGTTCCATACCAAAGACAGAGCCGAACATACGTGACGCATGGGCCAATGTAGAGCACAGGCGCGTGGAGCATGCCCCACGCGTCCTCGCGGAGGAGTGTGTCATACGTGTCGTCCAGGCCGTACTTGTCGACGCGGAGCACGAGCGCCGTCACGGACGGGAAAGCGTGCGCAAGGCCCAGCAGCGGCGCTGAGCGCGGGTTTGACTCGACGCGCAGCCAGAGCTCGGTGATTGTCTCTGCTTGGAACCAGTGAATTGTGTCATGGATCTTCGCGACAGATTCTTGGGTCGGGTTTGGGATGGCATCGACGCTGATTGCGGAAGACTTGCTTGCGACGATCATGAAGAGGCGATTATTGTGGAGATCAAAGTGAGCGCGGGTGAACGGGTGAGAGCTCGTATTAGGAGGATGAATGGACCGGAGGTTGGAGAGGCCTTCCTCAATGTAGGCTCCCGAGATGAGTACCGCGGATGCAGGTGGCGTCACGATAGAAGATATTATCAGGTCGACTTCAATCAGAGACCGTGTGCTTCGGATGACGAGCGTGCGTAAATGCGGTAGGTACACCGTCTGTTCGACTAGTCGGGTTGCAGGATTGAAATGGAGGCTTGCTAGGATCAGGTGTTGTAGCCTAGGGCATTGAGATAGGAATGCGACGAGGTCGGAGAGCTTAACGGTGGAGTACCACTCGGGAGTGAACGACAAATGAGTAAGTTTCTCAAACTGATTATCAGGGAAACCGCGAACACGGAAGAGGGCGAGCTTGCGGAGGCGTGGGGCGTATCCATTGAAGAGAAGGAACCTTGTATTGTCGGAAAAGTGTACTGGAGATGTGATGTTGTAATGTCCTATAGCGGCTTGCTCGAGCTCCGGCATGGGCAGCTGGGATAAAGCGAGGAATACAGGAGACCGCACGTCATTGCACGGTATGGCTTGGAGCTTTCGAATCCGGCTGTGGTGCTGTTCCAAGATATCCATGCAAAACCGGACGGTATGTCCCGCCAAGAACATGTGGCAAGTGAGAAGTGACGCCCCTGACCGTTCAAGGAAGAGAGTGTTTTGCGCTACAGGCATGTCGCAGATGCTAGACCACAAACTGTGAGTTGAAAGAGTGACGTTCCTCCATCTCCGGCAAACACTGGTGAGGGGAATCAAGTCCTTAGTGGACACGGACGGTGAATCGAACCAATCTGTGTATAGTTCTTGGAGGGGTACCCGCTTGAAGATTGTGACTAATAGTTCGTCTGGAAGACGATGAACAGGAGAGTGAGCGTTCTGAAGAGATTTCGCTGTCGCAAGCGCTTCGGTGAGAAGGGCAATGAGGCGGTGGACCTTGATGAGACGTAAGACGAGGCGCCTCCATACCGCATGGATTCAACTCACATCACAGAGACTGAGAACATATCTGAGTCAGCGAGAGCGTCCCGTTCCATGAAAGACAGAACCTACGACGCGGACGATGTCTCGGCATGCTTGAGGTGAGAAAGAAGCTGTTCAACTTCTGCACAGACACTGAAGTCGGAGCTTCGAGGGGGCCTCGAAATTGGAAGTAAGGAGGAGATGCTCATCTACGTAGAGTGGTGTCAGAGGGAGCGTACGGGCTGGACAGCAAGGCTCACCGAGATTCAGGTGTCGACGTGGCTGACAGAGGCCTACCTCGAGCTCTGGAGAATTGAGGCTGGCACGGAGGGGCATCCCCTAACGGCATATTACCTTCGTGCCTGGGCGCGGGCGGTTGGGTTTGGCGTGGCACGCCGCAGACCGCGAGGCAGTGGCCCGGTTGAAACGTTTTATGGCCATTCTTACAGCACGAAGAACGGAAGGAGACGAGAGAGCCGCTGGCTGACGAGAGTGCCACATCCGAGCGGGCGGACACTCAGACCGAGTCAGTCGGAGCGACACGCCTCCGGCTATTCCACGGCCCGCCCGCCCCGGCTTTGTCACAGACCCACAGTCCACCAAGTTGTCATTTAAATAATGCACCGGAAGGATGGTCCTCGCAGCCCATCCATCTCTACCTACTCTGTTCTCAGCGCAGCAGCACATCCACACTACTTAGCTCTACAATGTCCATTCTACATGTAGGCACGTCTTCTTATTTCTCCTGTTCCACCGGCATATGCCGGCCTTCGGGCCCCTGACCTCCTCGTGGTCGCCGGTAGCACTCGCTAAACTAGATGAACGACATCTAAAGACTACCAGAGAAGAGACCTTCGAGCAGATCCGCCTCGCCTTGCACAATGTGCCCATCTCCATGCACGATATCCGAGTTGGCCCACCCCTTTTCACCAACGCTACCCGGGGCTACGATATCAGTACGTACGCTCGGGGTAAACGAACTGACTCTTCTGACGGCGTGGGGTGCGAGATAGTGCTCTCGGCAAGGTTCAACACCACCGAAGACTTCCAGTAAGCTCCTATAAACGGGATTCTGTAATCGCATACTCACGCCAACGCCGCTTGCCAATAGGGCTTACCTGACGCACCCCAAGCACCATGAGTAAATTGTTGTCATTCTCACCCGCCGCTTGCCACCTCATCACACACTACAGAGTGTTGCGAAGTTTCGGCCCCCTGTTGCGAGGTCAGCATTTCACCCTGTTCGTGGAAGGACGAAGCCTAACACATCGGCAGATTTGATCTCCTTTCAAATCGACGGAACCACGCCAGCGAAGAGTAAACTCTGAAATAGCTATATTCGGATTCAAGGAATTGGGACCGACTACATCAGCCTATTCCACTCGATTCTTGTAGAACTCCTTGCCCTCAACATTAATGTAGCGTTGCGTATCTGGCTCATTGCGTCTTCGTTTTCGCGCGGCTGAGGGGTTCGCGCGGTTGAGGGGTTCATGCTGAGGGAGAATCGCGCTTGCCTAGGACGTATGCGATCGTTTGGTAGGCGGCCCAAGGGACGAATTCTTACGCGGCATTCAGTTAACTACACGCCGATCACGTCTGGCGATGCAAGTACTCACGAGGGGTCATATGGCCACTGTAGGAGAATTCGACGTCTATCGTGGTGATGCAGGCGCTCAGTGTCCCTACAGCAAATATATTGAGGCCCCTTAGACACTCACAGGTCAAGCCGCGCTCTTGGTGCATGTTTCCAAACACGCCCATGTTGTCAACAATGAAACTTTCATCCTCGATCGGTGTCTGGAACCCTTGCAGGCCGTTCCACGTCATGTTCCTGGATAATCCGATCAGCCTGATGAAGTTCCCGAACAGGTGTTCGACTTACTGAATAGCGATCCTCGTCCCTTCAGCAACCAGGATGAAGTCCTGAGAAATGGTTTCAGACCCTCATCACGCGATATAGGGGTTGACCGTCGCACCGCCAGGCCATGCACAATGGCAACGCGCTCACTCTTCTCGATGACGTTAGGTAACACGCTCAACGTGGAGGCCACGCTCTGATCGTTCCCCGGACCACCTGTAGTAGGATTGATATATACAGGGCCCCCACAAGTCTCCCATTCGATGTGAGGGGCATGGATCGCATCTTGAACCTGATCATATAGTAAGCATGAGTGTTCTAGTGCCCGCCGCATGGTAACTACGTACGTCTGTCCTGTTGAAGTACACGAACTCTTGCGTGGACCTTGGGAAGCCGAGGACGCTCCCTACGACAATATCAGTGGGATTCATAGCAACACACCCGTTTGACTCACAGAGATTGGGGAACGTGTCTGTCACGCGGTAGACATCGAAGACCGGGTTGATCCTGTGATAGTCTATATGAATGATGTGGCCGGCACGAGCAGAAGCGACACCTACACGCCAACGGCACGCTGAATAGGACTGTGCAACCTGCATTCTGCTTTGACTCCAACAGCAAGCGTCACGTTGTTGAACGTCGCACCCGCGGGGAGTGGCAACTGGCCTGCGGGAGGGTATGTCACGAATTTGTCGAGGTAGTCGGTATAACCGCATGTGTCAGAAATGTTCTGCAGCTGCGCCCAGAAGGTCGAGTTAAAGGGGAACACGTTTTTGTTAGCCTAGAGAACCCTGTTAGCGTCTCCTGGATTTACACATTGAGCTCGGGCAGACCTGGGCAAAGCGCAGCGCAGGAATTTCTTGCTGGACCAGTCCCCAACTGAGAGATGGATCGGCGATCCAAATACCTTTTAGGTCGAGGTCCCGGTTGGGGTGTTCGTAGAGGAAGTTTGCTATGTATGGAACATCTACAACCAAGCGTCAGGTGTGGCCGACCCCACTAAAACTCCGTGGACTTTCGTGCTCACAGAAGCCAGCATACTGCGTAACAGGCCGTTAACTGCGTGATTACGCCAGAGCTTGTTAAGAACAACAGGACTCACGCTTTCTCCACTGACAAAGAAATTGCTCCCCTTAAGTTCGCCAAATACTTCCAGGAATTGCTCTAGAAATCCGGCAACTTGGGCTGCTAGCTCGTCATCATTGCTGATGCTAGGAGCACCTTGAGAAAATCCCGTCTATAGATAACGTCAGCTTCGCCGAACCGGAGGCTCGTTTCGGAACTGAGAAATCCGCTACTGTGGCGTGCAAGCCTAGAAATACAGCCGTATGGACAAAGTATGCAGTTCGCTACTCACCCCGACGGGTTGCTCCACCCAGAGGACGTTGGCGAGGTTCGTCCAGCTAAACGGATTTCTGTTATTTTGGGTTTATTTAGTACACTGATCAGCCGATAGCATAGTTGTGTAGTGCTTACGGTGTTGGTTCCGCTTGCCCCCACGACCAAGCTGTGAGAGGAGTCAGTCGACTGCAGGTCAAGGTGAACATAATACTGACAGATCGGTCCATTCTCTTGCAGAAAACCCTCAAGTGAAGAGCACCCAGGTCCGCCTACGCGCACATCTTAGCTGACGATAACCACCAATCGACAGAGGTTGAGCGCATACCATTGGTCCAGAACAACAGGTCCTTTACATTGGACGCATTGTTGGTCGGCCAGAACCTACAGTATTGTATAAGTACTTGCGTCTCCTACGCCGGAAAGAAGACTCGCCAAAAGAAGAGCTTCCTTGTCTCGTTCTTCGCGCCTGAGATCGGCATGAGTCCCGACCAGGAGGGTCCGGCGTCGAAGTTCACTGTGCAATCACCATGAGTACTCGCTCAATACCAAGGTCCAAGCGAAGCTTGCACTCACCGTCGGGGATAGTAGTGCCATCTACAAAAAACTCCCTTGCCCTCGGGTTGCTAAATGAGATAGGGGCCTCTCTCTTGGCCATGGCTCGCCCGACTTCCTCTGCCCGCGGCCCCAAGAAGTCGCGCATGCGCTCAATCTGCTCGCGCTGGATTGCCGCAGCCTCGTCCATCCCCTCCATCGCGCTTCCCGAGAACCGGGCGACGCACGTCCCGGCGTAGACCAATAGTATGCCAAGCAGCAGTCTCAGAGAGAAAACCATCGTGAACAACAGGTGCGATCGCGCTCGCTGTCTTTCCCGCCTCCCTCCCGCCTTTTATTGCGCGATGCCAAGTCAGAAGATACCAGTCTGGTTGGGGCTGGAGCACGGAGTTCCGTCCGAGCGAATGCTACGAACACTGCTCCACGCGGAGGTTTACGATAATTTGCGGTCACGCGGTGGACGCTGATATCGGTGGCGAGAAGGACAGGGAGGATTCGATGCATCGACCTTGGACCGGACCTTTCGCGCAGAAGGAAGCGGAGTCATCGTGGATAGCGGTACGTGTACGGCATTCGTTTCTGGACGAGGCGGTGAGCCATATCCTTCAGCGGGCCGTGCATATCGCCCACCTGTCGAGGGTCCCACAAGGTCGCGAAGCGTGTATAAGCCTTCCGCGTCTTATTGAGGCCGTGCGGTCTCACGACCGTATGCATGACTCACGGTGGATAATATTAGGTTTGGGCGGATGCGGAGAGAAGGGGCTGAACAGGATGTACAGGTGGCGTTCACTGGAATAATACGCTTGTGAGTGTTGGGAAGAGTCCGATCCGGACATGCTTTGCTGATGCTGAGACGCTAGGGGTCTACTGGCGGAGCATTTGCGTGTGAGCGGGCAGTAGTGGACAGATGAGTGCGAGACCGAACGCGTCAACGTTCCAGAGATTGCGACATCTTGCGCTGGACGTGCTAGATAGTAGGAAGACGATCAGCGATGGCCCACCCAAGGCAATGAAAGTTACTGAAGCAAATTCCTTTGCGTGTCGTTTCGACAGTTTGTGAATACACCGCCTGACATTGAGAGCTTCATTGTTACGGATGGCGTTACGAGTGCTAATCATACACAATGAGGATACGAGGTAGGAAAACATGCGGAACTAAAACAACAGTAGTGCTATGCGATCATGGACGATTTCTCTTCAATCTTTGCCTTTGTGACGCGTCTCCCAACGGGCTACGGGGTAACGGTCATCAGCCTAATCATGAAAGACGCATGAGCGCACGCACTTACTTGCGACCCTTCCCCTTTCCTTCCTCAACAGGATCGTCCACATCCATACTATCTTTGTCGCCCTCCTGTTGTTCCTCTTTCTCCTTCTCCATTGCCTGTTCGCGCTTCCGCAACCTCTCACGCTCGCGCTCCTGTTCGAGGACCACCAAGCCGGCAGCAGTGGGACCGGACTTTCCTGGTAGCGGCGCCGCCTTGTTTGCGTTTCGCGCCTCCTTCTGCTTGTCTACGACCTCCTTCAGTGTTGCCTGGAACCTCTTCTCGTAGATATCCTTCATCGCCTTAGAGTTCGTGGTCCTTATGGAGAGCTCGGACAACTTCTCGTCGAGAGTGGCCAGAACCGCAGACGTGGTTGATGCCCTGAGAATCCATGAAGATGACCATTTGCTCTGTGTCAAGAAAGAGAGGCAGACGCACCAGTTCTGTAGTGACACCAGAAGCTGCTCCAACTTCCCCGGCTCCAAATCCCTCCCCATTGTGTATTCTACTTCGAATTGATGTTCTCGTTGGTCGAGCTTGCCCCGAACAATGTCCAAGTAGATGGCATCGATGATGAGGTCCTCAAGGTCACGAATGTTCGTCATTTGTAAGGTCTCAAGAAGCTGGTCGTACGACAGGATCTACGAGAGGCCAACGTCAAGAGGTGCTGGCTAAATCTATCAGAGACGTACGCGGCTGTCCTGAGCAAGCGAAACCAGGGTGAGCTGCTTGAGCTTTGTTGTTTGCGCATCGTTCAGCGGAGGAAGTGAATCCTTGTGCTCTGGTGAGGGGTTTAGACTCTTGTCAGCGGAGGGAAAGGCACAAACTCAACGGAGATAATCTGTATATGTTCTATAGGAGAATAGTTGCAGGAGCGAGTAGAACCGGGAGTGCTGTTCATGCCCCGCCAGCTACACAATCGAATATAAGCCCGCAGTAGTATTTCACATGTGAGGCTTGAAGCCAACCTCCTGGATGTTAGGCTGCTCGAGCAGCTCAGCGAATACGAACACTCCAGGGGCAGAAGTGGCGTCTTGAACGAGCTTCGCCGCGGCGGCACCCTTGGCCGCTTTGGACATGAGCAAGTACTGCTCCAACTTGGCCAGGTGTTGCGTTCCAACATCCATGGTTGGTGAGGTGTGTAAAAGAAAGAAGAGGTGTTATGCGTAAGATGTTGGGACGACCCTAGGAGCCACTGGGCCTGCGCGTCATGCACCGAGACGCGTATGCGGCGCGCCACATCGCTGTTTGGTTCTGTTGACCACATCCACTGAGCTCCTCAAGCAACCAGATGACAAGACATAGATCCATCCAACTGTGTATTCATAATAGATATGTCGTAAACATCCGGACAGAGAACATCTAGGGAAATTAGGGTATCGTGTATCTGTAGAAATCTAAGTATAGATAGAATATATCCGAAAGTCGTCAAGACACGGTTTCAAGTATGAAGAGTGCTCTCCTTCTCCAACAATGCACTGATCGCCTGCCCTGCGGGAAGTCCTGATGCGGATGTCCGCACACCAGACACGCTGGCCTTTGCCTGCTCCTCACTGCGACGTTTGAGATCTTCCGGCAACATGACTACAGAGGTCATATCAGTCAGCGACGTTCGATAGCGCACTCCTGTTATATCTCAACTTACTCGCTCGGTCGATGGCAACGGGAAGACCACGGTGTCGCCCCCGCACCATGATGATGATGACTACAAGTTTGGAAAGAGGTCCAAAGGCACCTGAGAAGGAGAAGTTCTCTGTCGGGATGCCAAGTGTCAGGCCGATACCTCCAAACGCGGACACAAGCTCAAAGACTAGTGACGACATGTGAGATAATGGCTACTAGTTGATTGACACAACCACTGACCGATACGAAAAACGTTGAACCAAGGAGCGTTGTTATCATCCATGATTTTGGTGCGCTCGATGATGCAGATAGCGAAAATGGCCCAGACGAGCCACCAGATATCGAACGCGACTTGGCGACGAAGGTGCCAGCCAAAGTACTTGCCGATACGCTCATGGCGGGGAGCCTTGAGCTTCTCAACATCGGGTTCCTCGTCTTCATCTTCTGA
The DNA here is from genome assembly GCA_900155495.1 of Porogramme epimiltina. Classification (NCBI taxonomy): domain Eukaryota; kingdom Fungi; phylum Basidiomycota; class Agaricomycetes; order Polyporales; family Polyporaceae; genus Porogramme; species Porogramme epimiltina. The sequence goes on along the minus strand of FTLJ01001208.1, from coordinate 8,016 downwards.
AGCGGCTTCAAAGAGACCCAAGCTCTGCTCTTCGTAGCTATGAACAGATTGTGCTTAGCGGGACGGTTGAGCGAATTAAAGCATTCGAATGCGTACACGTTGGTAGTACGAATACTGAGAGCTACCTGAAGTATCGCCGTCAGTGTCGACGCGGTGCCGAAAGAGATGGTAGAACATACGGGATAGATGGCAATATACATCATGACAATGCAGAGGAATCTACCGGGGGGGGGATCACTGAATCAACCTCTTAAGCCGATTGTCTGTCAGGATACGCACTGGAAAGACGGAGCCAACGATGCGATTGAAACGATCGAAAAACCTGACGCCCGCACGGCGAATGATTGGAACAGTCCAGCCACAGCACGTGCTCCGGGAGGGAGGGAGTCAAGAACTTCTAGCCCGAGATCGAGAACAATGAAGGAAATCCACTCTAGTGAGCTGTTGAAGTACACGAAGTCAGTATAAATATTTACGCGGGACTGCGGGTTTCGAACGTACGTGAAGGCTAATAAGGTCGCGACAAGGTACCACGTTACGTGAGAAGGGAAGAGATAGAGGAAACACCTGTTCGTATGCATGTAACTTTCAGTGGGCTTTTCCATCAGGGTTGGGTAGCAATCTACTGACCGACGAGGATGGTCAAGTAAGAAGTGCAAAACTTGGTCCTTCCGGCCGCCATCCTTGACCAGTTTTGTATACATCCAGCTATTGTAAGATAAATAACGTAAGCTTTGACATAGATGATAGAGCACACATACATGATCAAGCGCAGACTTGTGTCAACAATTAGGCGTTAGTATTGACATGCAAGAAAGCAAGCAGTGACCTTACAATATAGGCTGTACAAGAGTTAGTATGCCAGTGTCTTGCTCCTGATGAAAAGCGAACTCACCAGCCCGTGGTTACCCGCCAATATCACGAAAAGCATGGAGACTGAAAGGGGAGTTAGAGAAATGGAGGCAAGAACGAAGGGGATTACATACAAATTAACAAGTACGCCTGCTGAAACGGCACCATGCCTGCGTCGACGAGACTTAACCCTCCGCCAGTATACGCGCCGACGACTTGGCTGTGATTGACATGAGCGCCGGAACTGTCGAATATTGTGAAAGAAGACTACTTACAACATAGCGAACCTATGACGACAACCGTGAGTGGAACCACCCACGACTGCATAATAAGAGGTGGACTAACCAAGATTTGTTGACGAGACGCGGCTGGCTGGCGAACACACTGTCGTACGTGTGCGTTGTTGAAAGCCAGGGTGCAATTAACACGAACGAAAAGAGTTGGGTGCCAATGAAGTACTGAAGAGTGGTGAAATGACGACCAATGATGGAACGATACTATGGGCCTACCAGGATCACGATGTAGCTCAATAAGCAAATTGCTTGGTATCTACATGTCTGGTCAGTGAAAAGGCGATTATCAAATGGAGAGCAGCCTACTCAATGCCACCAATTTCTTCAAGTTGCTCGTCGCTAAGCTCCTCCGTGTTGAACTCAGAGTTCCTGCCTATGACCAAATCTTTCAACGAGTCGCTGATCTTGATCCACTTCAGACTGCTCTTCCGCTCGGGTTGATCTGCATCGAACAACTTCGACAGCCAATGGTACAACGTTGGAAAGTACCTCCTCGTGATCCGTACACTGAGTTGTATCGGCCCAGGAAACCCGCCAGATCCTTGGTCCTTGTTGCGCTGCCCAATAGCGGGGTTGGAGGGATGATATATTTCCTTCGGAGGTACCATGATAGTACGTCGACGAGGTATGGGAACGCCTGTTCTACGGATCAGGGACGGCGGTGATATCAAGACGAAGGAACGCTTACCAGGTCGTCGCCTAACCGTTGCGCCCGCAAAGGGCTGGACATTGGTGGCGAATTGTAGTTGCATAGGACGCGGAGACTCCGGGTGTAGCTCGATCGCGCCGGAGCGAGGGGACGACGTGAACGAATGAACATCAGCGATGACGCCACGTTCATCGTCGTCTTTCGGGTCCATTGCGATATCCTCCGTGGGCGACGCTTGCGGCGTACCGTAAACATTGATATTGATCTCGGATTCCGATTTGCTCTGCAGTGCCGACGCTTCAGGCGAGTTTACGTCCTCAAAGTGAGAATTCCCGAGAGCGATGCCCAAGCCGAGGCCTGTTACGGCTCCTGCGGCCATGGCAGCGCCAATTCCATCGGAGGCTTGTATACCATGGGTTCCGTGCGATTTATGCCTCGCGTGTCCGTCCTCCAAAAGACTTTCAGGATTGGAGTGACTGACATGGGATGCTCTCCCCATGATCCGGTCGCGAAAGGATCGCAGGACAGACTTCTTGCGCTCAGCGGCAATGATGTGTTGCCGGAAGTACCTGATACGTGTAAGAACCATGACCCACGCAACGATGGTCTGCAAATGATAATTAGCTATAGCGGTGTGTATATGGAATCAGAGGGCTGACCACATCGCCACCGATCATGAGAACGACCAGGATAGCTTGCTGGAAGGCCGTGAGTGTACTCAGGTTGACCGTGGACAAGCCCGTCACGGTCAACGCTGAGTAACATAAGAAGAGGGCGTCGATGAATGCTGTTGAGAACGCCGATTAGCTACATCTCATACAAGCTTTGAAACGCGAGGTAAACGAGTTCACGCCACAGAAGGCTGAAGCGCTTGAGCGCCGACCCGACAGCAGACGGTGGCCCTCTGGCGACACCTCAAGGCGCCGTGGCTGCGGGAATAACGCTACTTGTGGACGAGCCACGGCGGTCATCAAACCACACACCGACAGGAGGAGCGGCGAGCCGAAGTTTCTATCCATTCAAAATCCAAGGCCTGGCCGATCAACGACCTTCCGTCTGCCAACATCCCTCGAGCGTTGTTGCAACATGGTGGACTACTCACGGATATGGAATTCGCCATTGGCTGCGTAGAAGATACCGGCAGCGATAAGGGGGGTGAACGTGAAGTAGATGAGGTGGAGGCGAAAGAAGTTGAGTTCGCTTTCAATCCATTGCCAGACTCGGGCGTAAGCGTAGTAGAGAGTGTCGGAAACGTTGGCCATGTGACCACGGCTGTCAGAGGGGAGAAGAACCAGGGAAGAACGGCAGGGCTGCGAGGGTCCTGGGTTTAACGAGACATCCAGCTGGCCGGTTTACACGTGGGGAACGTGGAGATTGGGGGAGCCCCGGGGAGGCGGGAGGTGAATGAGGGAAGTCGCGTCAGCCACGCCGAAATCAGCGGTGAGGTCGTCTATGCCGGCGTCTGCGCATATAGAGAGCGGCGATGCTTGCTCTGACGGCCATCGTCGGGCGGTGCGGATGTGCGTCGCATTGTGGGAGGAGGAGAAAGAGGTTCATGCGCCGACCTCGACCGTCGCCCCAGGGTTTTGAGTCGACCGAATCTCCATCCTCTCCTGCGCCGCCGCCTCGGCCGACGACGGGGAATGAGGATGGCCCGCCGTGCACGTGACGAGACGGGCCGGGGAGTCCGGGCGGAGACGACGTCGATGACGGCCAGGTGCTGGCCGCTGACGGAGCTGACGCGCTCGTCCACGGTCCCCATCGCCATCCACTTCGACGATGCCGGCTTCGGTAGCGCCATCGTCCTGAGCATCGTCCCGCTCGTCGGTCACTCCATCCCGCGAGTTCTCTCGCCTAGCCCCTCCCCGGTCCCGGTTGGTTCCCACAGCCGTCGCTCTCTGGGTTCACTCCTCCAGTCCAGCTCCCACTTGCCACCTCCCTCTCCGTCTGCTCAGCATACGTGTCATGGCCGGCCCATCATCTCCCACCCTCGACGAGGCCATCCGCGTCGTTGTTACGCCCTCCCAAGCCTCATTCTTCGCCGGCGAGCCCTTCTCTGTAACAATCACGTTCACCAATACCCGAACACCTGAAGCCCCCCCTGCCGCTCCTCGCTCATCCTCCCAAACTCACAGACGAGGTGCCCATTCTATAAGCTCTGTTCCATTATCTCGCCCACCTACATCCCCGGGCACTCCTCGCACTGCCGTCCCCGTATTTGTATCTCGCGCCAATGGTGAAAGCAAGAACTCCTCTGGGCGGAAGGGCCTCATAGGCCGCAGCCTAGTTTCCAAGCTTCCGGATGAACCGCCTTCAGCTGAAGTATTAAGGAAACGGCTACTTGCATCCCGCTCGCTTTCAGTCTCGCTCTCGCCCAACGACCTCCCGTCCCCTGGTGACTCGAACTCTCCCACTTCCCCGGCCAATCAAGCAAGCCTCTCCCTAAACGGTTGTGAGTTACGTTCCACGTATACATCTCCATGCAAACCACCTAACCATTAATTTGATTTACCAGCCTCAGGGTCTGGACCACCCCCTCAGAGGATTGCCGCACCTCTCGCGAGAACACCCACTCTTCCGCCAAATCACCCCCATGCTCGCAAGAACTCCCTCATGGACGGACAGCTGCAGCTGCAAGACCTTCGCCCGCCACCCTCCATGTCACCCTTTTCACCCACTCCCAATGCCTCTATGTCCACCTTCTCGCTCTCCTTGGATCCCATCGCCGAGGCAGGGTCAACCTCGCCTGGTGCACCTGCGACCCCCTATATCCCTTCGCCCATTCAGAACTCAGACATGTCCGATGTTCGAACGCAAATACCCACCATCCCTTCGCATCCTACAGGGACGAAGACAAATGGCCACGCATACCCCCCGCTGCCTCGCGACCCGCCACGGCGACCATCCCAACTCGGCCTCGGCCATGGCCCTCCTCCAGCTGCATCTACGGCCTCAGCCCTCCGGCAGCCACGTAGCGCGTTCTCTTCAAGCTTCCCCATATCCAACACCGAACTCATACTCTACGCCTACGCCCAGCTACTCGGCTCCCTAACCATCACCCCGCTCCCGGACGCCCCCTCTTCCCCTGACCAGGCACGGAACCTTAACCGCCTCCGCACCCGCCTTCTCAAGCGCAAGGCCGTCGGTGGCGGGAGCATGGACATCACCTCCTCCCTCAGTGCCCAATCCCTCTCTTCGACCGGCGGGCCCCCGGTGCGGCGTGGCTCGCACGGCCGCTCGTCCTCGCTATCGGCCGGGCTGCTCTCGATGCTCTCGCCCGCGCCTATTACGCCGTCCCCGAGCCAGCAGCAGCCTTTCGTGCCTGGCCACCGCGCGCGCAACTCGTCCGTGTTCTCGTTGTTCTCCTCTGGGCAGGGCCCGCCCCCGCCGAGCCGCTCGGCGGTCGGCCTTGGGCTGAACACGGCGCCGCCAGAGGAGGAGGAAGTGGACCCGGAGCTCCCGCTTCCGACGCTCGAGGTGCAGCCGTCGATGCTCGCCGTGGACCTGAGCCTCGGACCGGGCGAGTCGCGCACATGTGAGTTACACCGGGGGCGCATTGCGATGCGTAGCGCCACTGTGCATGTCTGACCTATCAGCGCAGATACCTATTCACTCGTCCTGCCGGAGAACCTCCCGCCGACATTCCGTGGACGCGCACTCAAGTTCTCGTACCAATTCATTCTTGGAATATGCCGTGCCGGCTCGAACTTCCCGGGCGGAGGTCCGTCGAGCAGTAGCAGGGTAATGAAGGTACCAATCCGGGTCTACAACAATGTCGCCGGTAAGCGTCGACATTGATTTGTTCCATACAACTGCTAACAATCCATTAGTTGGACGACCCCTGTATCCATATAACTTGCTGTGGCCTGTGTTGTCTCAGCGCGGCCCTACACCTCCAGGCAAGGTTGTTGACGGGTCGCCAACAGCCCAGAAGCGGGATGCTCCCCGAGCTACTCCCACCACAACGCCTAATCTGGGGACGTACGACGACCTCAAGGAGTATGCCCGGAACCTCCTCGCCTCGTTCCCGGATCCGAAGGCGACTGGGGTCCGCATCAAACTCCCCATAGAGGCTATCCCCTCCTCTCGCAGCGGAGATTCGGAACACGAGCTAGAGATGGACGTGGACAGCGCCAATGGATGCAGGCAGGCCGTTGAGGTTCTGACTCGGAATCCCAAGAAAGGTAGGGTGCCAACAGACCCATTGTTTCTACGAACGCTGACAGTGTCATAGCGTCCTATGACGTTAACAAGGACGGAGTCAAAGTCGCCGTTCTCACCTTCCCGAAGAGTGCTTACCGGCTTGGAGAGACCATCTTGGGTGTCGTAGAACTGAACGACCGCCCAAACCGTGCGCGCGTTTTGAAGGTAAATTCGTTCATAACACCGATTACACAGCCGCTGACGGACCTTTTTCAGCTCTCAGCGATGCTGGAGGCCCACGAATCCCTCCCGAGCAGTATTGCGTCCCCCGCGCTCTCACGGCACATGCGACGTGTGCATGCCGAGCACCACTCCTGCTTTATGCCTGCGACACTGCGCACGACATTCTCCCTCGACATCCCCCCAGACGCGAGCCCCGCCTTCGAGGCGTCCTTTGACGAGACACCCGACCCCCTCAATGTCCGTCGCGCGAAGCCCAGATCAGGTGGGCTCGAATGGAAAGTCCGTCTGTGCCTCCTGGTAGCAAGCGCGTCCCCGACCTCGCGCGAAGGCGCCGACGGCGCGCGCACGCGCCATCTCGTCCGCGACGGCGTGCGCGGGCAATGGGGCTCGGCCTGGCGGGCCGCGCCGACGATCGCGCCTCTCGAACGCCCCGCGCCGCCCGCCGCGTCCTCGCCCGCGACGCCCACCGCGGAACCTGTGCAGAGCACGGCGATGTCGTGGATGTCGTACTTTGCGTCGTCGCTGCTCGGGCCGTCGAACGTGGGCTACCACGACGGCGACGAGGACCTGGACGACGACGCGGAGGGCGCGGAGGCCGACGAGCTGGGGCCCGAGGAGGCGTGGCGGGACGTACGGGTGGAGATGGTGGAGTGCGAGGTGCCAGTGAAGGTGTGGCCGGCGAACACGGCGTTCAAGGCGACCGAGGTCGTGTTCGATGTTTAAAGGCTATAGCGCGCTGATGGGGCTCGCGCACGTTCCGCCGAGCGTCGAGGTGAGCCGGCGATGCTGGGATTAGCGTTTGCTTTCTGAAGGCACGGCACTGACGTATTTGTTCGCAGCGCGCCGCCGCCTTCTCCCCGGAAGCGAACCTACGGCGGAGGGGGTCAGCAGAGCCGGGCGCGTGGAGCGAAGTCAATTGTGGATCGCGTGGGCGCGCGACGAAGACGGGCGGTGGGAGCTGGAGGGTTTGGCGAAGCGCGAGCGTGGCGGGAAGAAGCGGCCGCGTAGGCCATGCCTATTCGAGGCGTGCCTGGAATGGGCTACGCCGTGCCCGCCGCGCGCGCGCGGACGCCTCGCTGGCCGACTATCTGCGCTGAGCGCGCCAGGCACGGTGGCCGGCGGGGGCAGGTGGGAGCCGGGGAATGCGGGTCGCGAGGATTCGCGCTAGAGGGGGCGGCCATAGGCTGGCGAAAGGCTAATGCGGACGAGCGTGGGTGTGGCTCACACCGCTGGTGGGCTGGCCGGATCATTGGACGTCGGACGGGGTCAGATGCGGGCGTGGGTGGGTCAGCTGGAGGGCGAGAAGCGGGGAAGAGGGCGCGGGAGGGGTCGCGAGGATGATGGGGCGGTATGTAGAGGTGTTGTACGATAGGAATGGGAGCGCCGGGCGTCGGCGGGCTGGAGGCGGACTGGGACGAGCGAGTGTGAGCTGGACTGGGTGAGCGTGGGTGAGCGCGGGTGCGGGTGGCCGAGGGCGGGGTAGCGCGGGCGAGCGCCGTGGCCCGTCGAGCGCAGGCAGAGGCAGAGGAGTGGATCAGGAGCGCGGAAGAGTGAATAGACTACGGACGACGCCGATTCGACCGTGCCGGCCTTGTGACCGCCGCCTGCCGTATCGGGACAGGGGTGACCGAGCCGGGGCCGCTGGCGCCGTCAGGTGAGCGCAGCGTTGGGCCTCTGGCCGGGGCTCAGCCTACTTTCCTCTCGTCCGAGCCCGATGGTCACCGCACCGTCTTCCTGACTCTCCGTCCTCTCCTCTCTCCGACTTAGACGTTTGGTAAGTCCTCCCCCTCCTCCCCCGCCACCCCCGCCGACCACCCGCCCCATGCAGCACCCCGC
>FTLJ01001207.1:0-23047 GCA_900155495.1 Porogramme epimiltina | reverse complement strand
CCCCCTCTCCGCCGCATCCCCTCCCGCCCCATGCAAGACCCCGACCCCGCGCCTCGCACCCACTTCCTCAGGCTCAACCACGATGTCCTCACCGCCATCTCCGCCTTCTGCGACCCCGCCGACGCCCTCCAGCTCGCCATGACATGCAAGGACGCCTACACTATTGCTTTCCCCCGCGTCCTCGCAGACGTATCTTTCGGCGACCCGCGCGATGAGGAGGACGGCCCAGACCGTCTCAAGATGTTCTGCCGCTCAATGCTCGACTACGACCACCAGATGCCCCACCTCAAGGCTCTCCGTCTCCTCGAGGGGGCCTTCGCCTGTTCGTCCAACGCCGGATCGAGAGGCGGCTGGGGTGCAGACTTCTCTTCCGCCGACCTCCTCACCGAGCTACTCCTCAAAGCAGATAGCCTCCGTGTGGTCCACATTCGCGATGCGGAACCCCTCTTCCAGTCCCACCCATCAGTCTACGAGGCGCTCGCCAAGCTTCCCCGCCTTCGAGAACTGTCTCTTTACTACATCGGAAACTCTACTCTCAAGGCCATGTCTCAGCTCACGAGCCGCCCCGCTATCATCGAGAACGGCCTCTGGAAGGATGGCCCGCGTCCCCAGGGTGACATCACCCCCTTGGGTCCCTACGTCGACTCCCTCCGGCACCTCAAGCTCTGGGAGTGCGGGTGCATGCTCGAGAGCGTCATCGACCGCCATATCTGGCCCAACGTGCACACATTGGACATCGGAGGGCGCATTGCGAAGATCTCGGAACTCGCGCACGTCTTCCCCAACCTCCGCCGGCTGACGTTCTTCCTCGAGTTCTCCATCAAGCAGGAGACGGGGACCGCCGCGCCGTGCTGGCCCGAGCTCGACTACCTCGAGACGAGCGCGCCGCTGCCGTCCTTCCCGTCGCCCGCGCGGCGGCTGCAGCTCCAGTACCCGATGGGCGCGAAGTCGGGCACGCAAAACGACCTCAAAACGCTGCCGCTGATGGAGAAGACGAACCCGGTCGTGCTCTCGTGCACGATCGCGCAGTCGCTGCCGCGGACGATGATCGAGCGCATGAAGGCCGCGACGCCCGCGCTGCGCTACGTCGAGCTCATGCTCACCGACGGCTCGTACGGGCGGAGCATGGCGCCGCAGGATGTGCTGCAATGGGTGGTGCGTGCCGTCATTTTCCTTTGCCGCTCTCCCCATCCTTACCCCGCCCCCATTCCCCATGTCGTCCTCCCCCCCGCGCCCACCCGCCCGTCCGTCCTTCGCCCGCCTTCGCGCCAATCTGATCTTCTTCCCTTCGCCTTCTTCCCATGTTCCGTGACGCCCGCGCTCGTGCCCGCGCCTATGGCCTGCGCCGGACACACAGCGCCACCACCAGGACATCATCCGCACGTCACCGCTCAAGGCGTTCTGCATCGCGTACGCGGGGAGCTGCAGCGGGCCCGCCGCGAAGTGGCTGAAGGCACGGCGGCCCGAGCTCGAGGACATCGCGCTGCTGCTCGCGCGCTCGGTGAAGACGCTCGAGTACGTCGGGGTCGGCGTCCAGGCGAGCGCAGAGCAGACGAGCGCGGAGATGTACACGTGCAACTGCATGTGGTTCCGCGTCGTGGGCCGCCCCGCGTTCACCGGGAGCGGCCAGGAGGGCGAGCCCATGTTGGAGCCCGTGCCCGCCGCGGACGCGGAGGCGTTGCGGGAGCGGCTGCAGGCGATGCCGCGGGAGTGAGCGCGCGGGCGGGCGGGCGAGCACGCATGCGCCGCCGCTGGCCCTGGAGGGACCCGCGGCGATAGTAGGACGTTTGCCTGGCTCTCGTGGCGCGCCTGCGAAGGGTGGGGGCGAGGTTCTCTGGCGCCTGCCCCAGGGTCCTTCTGCGCCCAGTCGACGCGCTTCTGCAAGTTCTTGGTCGTGATCGTCGCCGCCGGGGCAGGCCGCCCCCCGTCGCGGCGCGATCGCGGTGGTCGTCGGAATTCTCTCTCTATCTCGCTGTCTCTCGCTGGATACCTCTCATATCTCGTCGCATTCTGCGGTTGTACACCCCACCTCACCTCACCTTCCTTTTTTTCTGCTTCATTCTTCATTCGCGCCTCCGTCCTCGCGCCTCGTCCCCATCCTGCGACTGTAACATAGCCATAGTGAAACACGTCCCGGACTTGCTTGCGCCCGACGCACACCCGGATTTGGATACGGATACGGATACGGATCTCTGTGCTTTGCGCGCGCCCGGCCCCCCTCACATACGTTAGTGTACCATTAGCGTTTCCGCCCCCTTGGATTATAGATGCTCGTGCTCCCCCCCCTCAGCCGCCCCGGCCGATAAGTGCCCCAGGCCTTAGGGCCCTACGCTGCACGGATCACGCCCCCCAGTGGTACCTCCCCGGTATCCTCTCGGGCCCCAGCGGACGGGCCGGTTTAGCCACTGCACGCACGCGCACCCTAGTGCTCCCAGATGCCGGGCGCCGGCGTTAGACACCCACAACGCTCACACACAGCGCACAAGCGAGGGGGTTCTTTTTGTGACAAATGGGGGCTGGGGGGCAAGGCGTGGCGAGGTGGCCCCTTTCTCTCCCCCCGGCGGGGTGCCTGGTGATGATAGGCCTAGGGAGCGGCGACGATTATGACCGCGGGACGCCGTCTCGCGCGTCGCGTTGCGTTGGCGTGCCGTTGTCGAGCAAGCGCAGGCGTAGGATCCGCTGGGGGCGTCGCTTGCCCGCGGATGGGCAGAGAAGGCTGCTCGAGGGCGCGGGGCTTACGGGATCCATCAGGATTCAGCCCCGCCCCTGCGGCTGGAGGGACGAACCGGGCGCCGGCAGTCGAGTCGTCGTCTTGCGCGGGATCCGCGCGTTCGAATTCGCGGTGCGCCGGTCTCCCAGCCTTTCAATGCTTTGCTTAGGCTTCGCTTCGCTGCGCGCCCACCGTGCGGAACCCGAGGGACGCGGGGTGGCGAGCCAGAGAGCTGGGGTTCCGGTCTTGCACGCAAGCGGGCGTCGAGACGTCGCAGGGAACGCACACACGCATGTCTGGAAGGTCCGCAGGACAATTGACTCTGAGCGGGGCGTGGTTCCGCTGCAGCGAGCTGCTCGCGGCGACCCAATCGCGGGGCTTCTGAGTTCTGGTGCGGCGATTGGGCATTGGGCCGTCTGTCTGGTGTGCGGCGCGTCCGGTTTGACCGGGCGGCCCCGTTTAGGTCGCGAGCGCGCGACTGTCTGTCTATATACATGAGGGAAGGGAGGGGCCCGGGTGCGCTGTGGGTTCGCACTCAGCGCGCGCAGCGCACTCGCCCGACGCATTCTATAGCGGGTGCTAATGATAGCACCGGGGGGCGCCGTTTGAATCGAACTTTGTAGAGGGAGACCTGGAAGTTCGCGTGCACATGGACGCTAGCTCTTCTAGGCGGAAAACAAATGCAGCGTAGGCGAGGTGGTATCTTTGCTACCCATGTACGTTCCCTACAGTTTTTAGGTCCAACATTCCGAGGAAGGAGGCGTCGAGGTGACGCGCTGCCACCGCGCCTCGGTCGATATCTGGGTTAGCCTTCAATGTCGTCCAATCCCTGGGCTACGCGCCTCGCTTCGAGGGCTCTGTGCGTGTGGCCTCTTGAGCTTGATAGGGCTTCCTCTTCGCGAGGACGAGAAGGAGCGCGGCATTTAGGCCTCCTACCGCCATCCCGAGTGCAATCCGGACTTTGGGCGCCCACGATTTGCGCGCGCGTGCCTCACGTATGTCCACGAAGACACACCATGCTGCACGCCGCTGCACAGACACCGAGGGCGTCCGCCCTTCTCTCGCCCATCGATAAGGCGTAGGCTATCCGGCGCGTGAGAGAGCGAGAATGCTCCCGCCTCGCGGGCTCACAGGCAGGCTCGACGTCGGGCGTCAGTGGACGGGAGTCGACGCCATGCTCGAACACGTACGACGACGTCGACAGGCGCGGACGGCGGGTCGCCCGGGGCCGTGGGCGGCGCGCGGGTGGGCCACCGCGGACCCTGCGGCGCTCTACTCCCCTCCAAAGCGCCCCAGGGGAGGGCAGGACGTCCAAGGCGGACGCATGCGGGCGTGAGCGTGCACCAGCGCGCCTGAGCGCGAGAGTCCGAGAGTCCGAGAGCCCGTGAAATATATGGCGTCCGTCTGACCTCGCCGCGCGGACATCGATGGGCTTCCTGCGCCGTTCTCGGGGCTCCCTTTGCGGTGCCGTAAGCGAGCGCAAGGTCCGGGCCTCTGGGCTCGTGCGCGGGAAGGGCCGTTCGCCGTCGCACATGACGCAGTTCGACGGTGCAGCGTGACGGGCGGGCGGGCGAGTGGAGTGTGTGCGCCCGGCAAGTCCCCGCTATAGATCGCGCGGCACGTGGTTCCCTGAGAGTGTTGATAACGGTCCCCGGACACCCCTCCCCCTGCGCACTGACCCCCTCGTCCGTCGAGCGTTGCTGGGTTCAAGCCAGAGCAGAGATTTTGTTGACGGAGATAACAACGTGGCTAGAAGTCCGCGGCTGCTCTGTAGGGCTTTGTTGGGGAAGCAGCCACCGCCGGATAACGCCGGTGGCTGGGGATGTTAGGGGTCCCGGTGAGTCACAAACAGAGAGCAACAAAGGACTCTCCTGTAACCGTCCTGCTCGTTGTTGACGACGGCGTCCATGATGCCTGCCCCATTCTCCACTCCGCACGTCCCAGTGCCCCTGCCAGCACTCTATCTCTACCCCCTCAATGACTCCTTCGTCCCCAAGCACATCTCTCTCGTCAGCAACCAGCGCGTCAAGATCGGCCGCCAGACGAACGCAAAGACCGTCCCAGCAGAACGAAATGGCTACTTCGACTCGAAGGTCCTCAGCAGGCAGCACGCGGAGGTGTGGGAGGAGAATGGCAAGGTGCGCATCGTCATCGCCGGGGCCAGCTCGGACGAGCAGCCCCGTCATTCGCGGCGCGCTCACTCCCACCACCCGTGACGAAAGATTTACATCAAGGACGTGAAAAGTTCAAACGGAACCTTCATTAACGGCGACCGGCTCAGCCCAGAGGGCCTCGAGTCCGAACCTTACGAGCTCAAGACCGACGACATCGTCGTAAGTGCCTTCGTTCCCGCGTTCTGACGCGCCTTCCCCGCCAACCACTCCTGTCTCACGCCCTCCGCCTCTCGCTTCTCCCGCCCTTCCCCCCTCCCAGGAGTTCGGCATCGACATAGTAGGCGAGGACAACAAGACGATCGTTCACCACAAGGTCGCCGCACGCGTCGTATGCGTCTTCACCGAGCTCGACGCGCAGGCTGCGCAGCGCGCCGAGGCGCAAGCACAGCAACAGGGCTCGGGCTTCATCGGCGCGATGCCGAACCAGCCCGGCGCGGGCAACAACGCCTTCAACTTTGGCAACGGCCAGGGCAGCTCGAACGGCGCCGCGGGCCCACAGCGGCGCCCGACGCTGCAGCCGCAGGGCCTCGTCGGGATGGGCGGCATGGGCGGGAACGTCCGCGTGCCGGGCAAGAGCGGGCTCACGTTCGACCACATCCTCTCCCGCCTCCAGGGCGAGCTCCAGAAGAGCCGCGAGACGGGCGCGGAGCTGCACTCGCTCAGCAGCGGCTTGGCGGAGATCCACGACACCCTCGGTGGCAACCTCGTACGTCTCCGCGCATACAGCCGCATCTTACGACCCCTCTGACCGTCCTCGGCAGCCTGCAAACCTTCCTCCTTTTCCGCCAACCCTGCCACCCGTTATGCCAGCGCAGGCCGCTCGTGCACACGAGGAGGGACAGCCTCAGCGGCCCCAGCCCGAGCCTACGCCCGCAATGGCCGAGCTTCAACTTCAACTTCAGGAGACCCAGCGGTCTCTCGCGGATCACGTGGATAAGGTCCGCACTTTGGAGGGTATGCTCGCAGAGCATGAGGCCATCAAGCAGGAAGTTAGTTCCTTGCGCGATGCCATGGAGGAACGGAAGCGGGAGATGGAGCTCTTCCGTGTCACGAGCGCCCGCAGGTCTCACGACCAGCGCGAAGAAGATAACGACTTCACGCAGGACGATGATGACGATGATGCGCGAAGTATCGCGACCGTCGTCCCACACGAGCTGGAGCGCGTCGATGAGGAGGACGAGGAGCAGGTCGCGGCCGAGGAAGAGGAGGAGCGCCGCCGGAGGAGGGAGGAGCTCGGTCGCCCTCGTACGCCTGAGCCGACCGGCATGGGCATGTCGGAGGACGACGAAGATCAGGAACATGATCAGTTCCGGAAACAGCAAGTAACCGACCTCCGCCCTAGTTCCCCCACCCCACCCCCCGCCGCGGCGCCCGCCGTCCCCGACGAGCTCACCGAGAGGCTGAACGCCCTCGCAAAGCAGCTCGAGATCGCCCTGGAGCTCTCGCGCTCCCTCGAGGCCCAACATGCCACAGCCCAATCCACAATCACTGTTCTCGAAGCGAAGGTTGCCTCTCTCGAGACCCTCGTCACAGTTACCCAGACCAAGGTGGAGTCTCAGGCAGAGGTCACTGAACAACTCGTGCAAGCGTCGGAGGCAGCTCGTACTGCGCCACCCCAGGAGCCCTCGGTCCCCGTCGCCGCCGTTGAGGAGGCAAGGAAAGCGGAACGCGAGTCTCTGACGGCTATGTTCTCAGAGTGGAAGAAGAATGTCGAGGGCAAGTGGAGCAGCGTACAGGAGGACTGGACCGATGAGCGCGAACGGCTGCGGAGAGCGAAGGACGAGTGGGAGAGCCGGATGCGCACCGCAGAGGATACCGTTTCCAACGCTGCGCAAAAGGTCGAGACTGGCTTGATTTCCCTGGCGTCCTTTCAGGCCCAACACCAGAACGGTCTCATCAACGGCAACGCGAAGCCGCGTCCGAGCGGGGGCCTCGTCACCCCTCCGAGTCCCAGGAGCCTATCCGCGGAGTCGACCCGGCCACGACAGCGAAGAAAGCGCGTGAGCGCGTCAAGAGGGCGCACGCGGTCCAGATCGGTGTCTCCCGCTCCCACCGACGACGTCCCCGACATGTCATCACAGGAAGCAGAGGGCAGCGAGGCTTCTTTCTCCGGCACCCGGCGACGATATGGCTGGTCTGCGGACGACTCGAGCGACTCGGAGGGCCTTCATCCCAGCGAGCGAGGAGACGTCACGGAAACCGGCAAGATGCCCTTCCCCATCACGCCAGAATCATCGGTAGTCAATCAACCTATATCCTCATCTGTATCGAGCGTCGTCGCGGCGGCAGCAGCAAATGCTCCTCCAGAAGCACGATCACAGTCGCCACCGAAAGCTCCTGTGAGTCTTGGCGCCGACCTATCCCCTACCTCAACCGCAACTGATCGCCTTCGCATCGCGCTTCAGCAACCCCAACTGGGCGTGAACACATTGTTCGGGATCGTACTATTTTCCATAGCGACGGTTGCAGTAGCGTGGAGGATTAAACCGGAGGTGTCGGCATAGAGCGGAGCAGCAGCAGCAGCAAAAACGGTCATGTACCATGCGCGCATGTAAGTGGTGATGCAGCAGCCTGCCCTAGTCAATCCACGACGCGTCTCTTAGCCCATTTTCCTTCTCTCACCCTTTGTTCTCTCGGCATTACCCCTGGAATTCGCTCTCGTATGTCTTACCTTACCTTGTCTACCTACCTCTCCACATCCTGGATAGTGTTTCTCGGTTCACACCCATCTCATGCGCGGCATATTCCCTTCGGCTCCCGCCCAGGCTTTGGCGTTCATCCCCTCTTTCGACATCACACCTGCTCGCCCCGGCCACGGAGCGCAGCAGCGTCCGCACCTTCCTTCTTCCCACTCTTTCGTCTCGCCTCCGGTCCCCCCCCCTCCTCCCGTTCGCCTTCGCTTCCGCCCCGCCGCCGTGCCGCACACGCATATGTACATAAGCTCTCATCGTGTTTCCAATTTCTCCCGATCCGTCTCATGTTCACTTGCGTCGGTTATTATTTAACGACCTCTAATGACGACTATATCTTATGATGTCATCTGAACACAGCACTCGAGCCAATCACTCGTCGGGCGAGCTCGAGCCCCGTGGACGCCGCACGTCGGGGGCACTTCCAGGAAGCAAGTTAGCTTCACTGGCGTTAGGGTTCGCGCTGCGCAGAAGTTGTGTGGTGTGATGCCCGTGCGACAATCACCGATAGCACCCAGCTCGCTGTGCGACGGATGGAAGGCCGGGGATGTGGTTGTGCCATTCTGGGCGGCGTGAGGCATGAAGGGAAGAAGATGGCCAAGTCCGAGGTTCCATTGAACAAACTGTCCTAACAGCGTCTACGGTCCGAAATCTGGCAGAATACATTTGGAAATTGCACCGCAAGCCCGCCACTCGCCACTCCACCCAAGCATCCCAGACGCGTCGACGGCCTCCAGAGGCCGGCCACGCTATACGTCGAAGTAATTCATGTCCCTGAGGTCGGGCAGTGCGCACGCACTTTCTCCGCCCTGGAAGACGAGGGTCCGGATCGCGTCCGGGTCCTCGGCGAGCTGGTGGTCGAGCGCAAACGACGCCCCGGCCCGCGTGAACTCGTCCAGGCCCATCCCCGAAGCGTGCGCCGCGGCCTTGCGGAGGTTGAGGAGGACACGCGTGCACAGGGCGCTGTGGACGACACGGAGCGGCCTGGTCAGATAGGCGTGAGTGTTGAGCACAGCGATGGGGGTAGAGAATGGAAGGCCGCCGCCGGAACGCACATTTGCATGGAGGGGACGAGCTCGTCCTGTGCGTGCGGTGGTAAGCCGGCGTGAGCGTGCTGTGCATGGTGGGGCTCGGAGAAGGTGGCGCACCGGGGCGAACATCATCACGGCGAGATTGAGGGTGGAGATGACTGCAGGGATCGTCGGTCAGGACAAGCAGTCGTGGGGAACGCCACTGTGGCCGGGCGTGCCGCTAAGAACGTACAGAGCACGATGGTGTAGAAGAATGTGCCTGTACGAAGTTAATATGTGAGTTAAAGAGCTGTCGTTACTAAATAAATTACTAACCGTCGCGGTACATCGTTCGGAAGATAGTTCCACCCCTTACGCTGTCAACTCAAGGTCGGACGCGTTGTCAGTGTCTATCGGAATAGCGAGCTGCAGTGGTTACGTGGGCGGACATACCTACGGGATCCAGCCAACGTTTCAACAATGTGAGTGCAAGAATTCCTGCAATGCGATTATGAGGATGATGCGTATATGAATATGAGCCCCCGAAAGTTCTTACCGGTCTCCGCCAACATCATGCAACCATAAGCTGGCCAAACGTCCTTGTCCTGTCCACCGGGGGCGCAACCGACAATGCGAGCCTCTTCCAGAGATGGATCTATGCGTGTAAGTGACACGATCAGGTTCCTGTATAAACAGCAATAAGACGAGCACATGCATGTGACATTTTCGAGCATTATCTGCGACGCATACAAAGCGAAAGGCTGGCAGACATAAACTAGTGATTTAGCATATACGCAAACACGGAATAAGTACGCCTCACCAGCATTTCTATTCCCGCACCAATGAGGAGGGCAATGACACATTTGTCGAAGCTCCAGAGGGAAATAGTCCTCGCCATGAGGATGACTGAGACTGCGGTAAGACGCTTGGAATAACGGTGACGCTTGGATTCGTGGGGCTCACATTCAGAAAACAGAATCCCGAAAATGTAGCAATCTGTCGGGCTAATTTCGAACGCATCATCATAGAGTATGTAAGGGTACGAGCTTACACACTAGAGTTTGAAATTGTCTACGACATGACTTGCAGCAAAGGTATGTCAATTGGCGGCGAATGTATGCCTGGATTTCAAGTTTACAGTACCTCGGGATCAGTTGTGATCAAGTCAACTGTTGCGAGAGCTCATATCAGAGATCCGACGAAGCGGCGGGGAACGCACGAGTAATGCCGAGGCATGCGTCAATGAGGGGGGAGTACTTGTTGATCATAAAGATAATTTTCATGAGGCTCAACTTGGAAGCCCATAGTAGCGCAACCTGTCATTTAGGAAAATGTAAATGCCCCGAATGTAAGTTTCTCGAGCTTAACTGAAGTACCTCGTCGGGAAGCGTGTCCATCATCTCGAGTAACTACGAGTCATTTAGCGTCTTGAGATGCTCTAGAAGTGTGTTGAGTGTCATACCAAGAAAGTAATGGACATGACTAGGGACACCGGCTCTTGTTAGTAGATCATATTCTCCTGAGATATCTCTGCCCACCTTTTGTGCACTGCGCGACCTAGTGTTAACGAAAGGGTTTCGGTCGAAGCGAGAATGACTAACCTTGGTCACATAAAGGAGACCTGGGTTGCCTGGGTACACTGGCGCCTCCATGGTGCTCGAGTGGAGAAGGCGGCGGGCTTCGGGTTGGAGCTTGGGGACGAGCGAAGGACTTGGTCTATCTATATGCCCCGTCACCAGGTACACCTCACCCTCTTACCCCCAGAGATCGCGGGCAATATCCGCCGTACACCTGTCCAGCACACAGGCGCTCTCCGTTCTGGCCATCGAGAGCCCATTGTCGAGAAGGTTAAAACTGATAGAAGTTGTGCAGACTGTGATCATAGGAAGGCGAGAAGGGGATAAACCTCGCAACCTCAGACAGAAGAATGAATGAGGGGAACGTAGCCTGGAAGGCTGATTGTGGTATTATGAAATTTGCAGTGGTCGAGAGTTCGTGAGGTTCCCAACTGGGTACCTGGAGGCGCGGATTCACGTTATTTCGGCGTACCGCGTATCTTACAAACCCCAACCTTAATATCATTCAGCTACACAGTGTCAAAGATAGATAATGCCTGCATACCTGTAACATAACGTGTCCTTACTAGACCAACTGAACGACGGGGAACCGAAGCGTAGTCATGGTTAGTATGCCAGCCTTCCGGGGTAATAGGTATACAATCGACGCTGTATACCGCACCACCATGATCTCCTAGTAGGAGGAAATGTATCGGCGTGGGCGGGTTTGCCCGATATGACCGTAGTCCACGTCAATGTTTTGCGTACATTCCATTGCGTTGAAAACTCACCAATGCTGTCAACGGTTGCTCTAGCGTTTGCAGGTATAGGTGTTCTTATGTGTCATTACGATCCTGTCCCGGTCAAGTTTGTTTGAAGATGAAGGTTCATAAGGTTGGAAGACACGCGGGGGACAGGTATGATACGTGTGGAGCGCTGCATCAAATAGTCCGTTATGCCCGGGCATATTACTGAAGGTTTGGTTACGATGCTAGGATACGGCGTAAGGTGGCAGCGCGTACAGCCGGAGCCAGCCACCATAAATGCGAAGCACAGCTCACCCCGGGATTTGTGCGGGTCCGGTAAGAATCGGTTTCACTTGAAGATAAGGTGTGTAGACGTATGGCGTAAGAGCGGCGTGAGGAGACACATCTCTCCCGGCCACGTCCGTGGCCAAGAGGCACGTGCCTAGGCGTCGGACACATTAGGGGCTGGGCGACCCGGCTACAGGCACGGCGGGCATTTCCGAATTTTCTCTTCATGAAAAGCCGAGACAAAGTTGAGACACGTGGCTTTCATTTTCATAGCCTTTTCGCACAATTTTTCGAGTACGTGATGTTTAACCTTTGTCCCACTTTTCTGGCAATGAATGTGATCACGTGTGCACACGAACGAGTTTTCCTGGGCATGAATACTATTATACAACCATCACTTAAGGCAAACTAGTATAGCGAAGAGTGAACCATTGAGGTGGAGAGTGCCCCAATGCAGAGGGGAGTGAAGGAGAGCAGAACGGCGAAGACGAGTGGCGCGCGACGGCACCGCGTGTGAGGAGCTCGAGGGTGTGGGAATGAACAGACCAAAATAGCAGTGCGCGACCGCCGACGGTGACAAGGCGGCAGGGAGTAGCAAGGAGTGGACTGTGGCAGGGAGTAGCAAGGAGTGGCGGGGAATGATGGGATTCGGAAGCAGTGGGAAGCAGCGAGGAGCGATGGGGAGCGGCGAGGAGCAGCGAGAAGTGGACTAGCGCAGTAGACAGAGTACTCGCATTGAGGGTAGCTCAGCGCGATGAGAAGTAGCCTGGCGTAGTAGCCGGTAGGGGATTGACCAGTAAGCATAGATTTTCCAGCGAAGATGTTACAATTTCTTTTTTGATCACGTGATCCTGACGCAGATGATAACATAAAAACTTGACAAAGAGGGAAATATCGTAGACTCAGAAAATGTTGTGAAAACCTTTCGAAAGTGGAAGCCACGTGTCTGGACTTCGTCTCGGCTTTTCATGGGGAGAAAATTCGGCAATGCCCGTCGTGAGGCCGCTCGAAGCATCTGTAAAATGTATGAACTAGAGGCTAGTTTGAGGTTTATCCTTCGTACATAGTATCGTTGAATTGTTCGATGTCCTGAGCTCCATTCCCATTCCCACTCATGTAGCTCCCCAAAATGCCTTGGCCTCGCGGATTTCCAAAGGCGAGCGAGGTTCGTGCTAAGTCACCGAGCGTAGGCACGTGGGCGGCGACCTTTCGGAGATTGAGTATAACACGCGTGCACAGCGCGCTGTGAACGACACGGAGAGGCCTGGATTGAGGGGGATTATATTAGTAACAGGCCGTGAAAGTGGATCTGTTGTGAAATAGCCTCTGACATTTGCATGGAGGAGATAAGCTCCTCCTGTGAAGCGCTATTAACGAGTGGACCGGGATCTGCCAGATCAATCTTTAGCAAGCTTACCGGTGCCAACAACATCGTTACCAGGTTGAGAAGGGAGATTGCTTGATGAATTAGCTCCTACTTAGACAGCAGTGACTGGGAATTTGTGTATGGGAACGCACAGAATACAACGAGGTAGAATATCGTTCCTACCAGACCGTCCAGCGTTAATAACAAGTTCAGATGGCGCAGACCAGAGGACGATAGCAGTCACCATCACGATACATTGTTGGAAACAGGGAGCATCCCTCAGATGAAGCTGGACGTGAGGGTTAATCAATGGACTTGTCGAATACTGCACGTAGGACTATAGAATCACACGTACGAACTGGATCTAACCACTTCTTAAAGAGGGTAAGACCTACGATACCTGTCGTAGATGAGTATGAATCGAGGTGGCTCTGAGTGGGGAACTGCTTACCAGTTTCTCCCAAGATGATACACAAATATGCTGGCCAAACATCCTGGTTGTGAACACTGGGTGAACACCCAAAACGGTGAGTGATTTCTGCAGAGGGGTCTACAAAGGACGGCGGAATTAATCGGCTGGGCGGGGATACATAATAGTTGGAACATACGTGGCATATAATCCAGTGTCCGTTGTGCCGCAAAAAATGCTAGAGCCTGTCACAACGAAGTGCACATAACTGATTGTTAAGGCGGTCGGTCTAGATCCACACGAAAGATCTGGCCATACTTACAATGAGTTCGGTGCCTGCCGTTGCGAGGAAGGTGATGACATATTTGTTGAACGACCATAAAGCCGCTGTCCTTGCTAGAAGGATAACTGAAGACCAAATGTGAGCGATTAACATTACGAATATGACATGATATCACGGACATTCGGAGAAAAGTGTTCCGAAGATGTACAAGTCTGCGAGAGAAGGGTGAGTGTAGGTCACTACCGAGTATGACAGTACTTACAAACTATGACCTTGAACTGCTTCCTGCACGACTAGAAGGGCCGGGCAAACCAGTCAGTTGAAATGCACGACTTGAGTTAAATTTCTCTTCCCAGACCTCGGGGTCTGTCGTAAACATGTCAACTGAAACAAAGGGTGAGCACCGTTTGCCACATAGTCTAGTTCAATTGACCAACATGAAATGCCAATGACAGTATCCGCTAATACCGAATACTTGTTCGCCAGAAAAACGACTTTCATTGCGTTGATACGGGCTGGCCATATAAACTCGACCTAGGTTCGTCAAGTTTCCAGCGGGAAAGGCGGGCTATATATACCGCGCTCTCGTACCTCGTCCGGCAGAGTCAAAAAGATCTCCATGACCTGTAGCAGAAATGAAAACGCGATCACAAGAGAGGGGAAGAGATACTCACAGTGAACGTGATAGAAGCAACTAACGTGCCATTAAGCCACCCCACTCACTTGCAAACTGAAGCTGAACAATCACTTACCCCTAGTGTACTGAAGTGTGAGAAGGATTCCAGTTAGCCCCATTGTAGACGTGTTCAAGAGGAGGCCATGCTAATTCACCTCGTTGATACGGAGTAAGTTCAAGCTGTCGATAGAGAGGCTTGCCATCGACCAATGTGTCCGATGAGGGGCTGGAATGTCAGATGTAACATAGCGTAGTTGCATGTAATATATACGTTCCCTGGATCATCATACGCCTAAGCATGAAGGCAAGAATGTTGTAAGGCTCACTGCATTCCGGACAGGCTAAGCTTGCGCCCTATGGTTACGTGGGGCGCTGCACGCCAGTCGGCAAAGACTGAGAAGACGAGAAGGTGTCCCTCGGCGTGCAGAGCCGCGCTTCCTATTGGACAGATCGAGGGGAAGGAGAGTGCGGGAGGCCGGGAGGTTAGCAGCGTGTCAGCGAAAGCATCACTGCGTGGTGCGTGAGCGTTCTAACATACCATTCAATCTCGTCCTGAGCGAGCTTGCCCAAAGAACCAGGCTCTTGAGTTGTGACATGCGCGGAGCGCGAGGGGGCTACCTGTTACCTGTAGAGTGTTGTATCAAAGGGATCGTTATATTCGGGCATATCAGGGAGGATGCTAAGGTATGGCGTGGGGAGACAAACCCGTACAACCGGAGTCTGCTACCAAGAAATTGAGGCATAGCACTGTCCCCGGATTTGGTTACGAGTTCGGTATGGATCGATTTCACTTGAAGGCAAGGCTTGTGGACGAAGGGACGCAAGAACGATATGGCGAGACGCACCTTTCCTAACTGACTCAAGCGTAGATAGCGGATGTGTCAGACGACTCCCCGATTGCATCCTGAGCCACATTTTGGTTGCGGCGATTGGTCAGCGCGCGACTATGCGATACAAACTGTACATTTAGGGATTCGACACACATACACAGCCGTATTCCACATATGCACCGGCATCGGTCCACCCGGAGTCCTCCTCCACAATCGCTGCGCTTGTAGGTACTTCGTGCGCCTCCTGCTCCTCGTTCGCGTCCTCATCAAGGGGCAGACCCTCATACGTCCATACATCGCTCCCTATCTTGTCGCGCTCGTCAGGACATTGCCTGCCTGTGTTGAGGTTCGACGAGCCGTGGAGAGCCTATCAGGCATGAAGTTGGGTTCGTGAGGAGCGACGATCGCGAGCGGCGTGCCTTCTAGAAAAGGTGGGACCAGGCAGTCTGGTGAACAGGCGTCCTACTTTGAGAGGACATCGACGCTTGGAGAGAAGCTAGACGACGTCGTCTGTGGTGAACGTGACTTCCAAATCCACACTGGAGGGGTCCGTCCCCTAAAGCCACGTAAACGCGACTATGATCACTTGATGTCGCGGAACCGGTGTAAGCGGACGCTTTCGACGTCGATGAAGGGTGTGGCGAGGGTAGCGCTGGGACGGTGGTGTCGGCCTGGCGGTGGGGGGTATGGGATATGGGAACAGACAGCTGAGAGGGATATGAGAGCACGAAGACAGACGTATAGTGCTGGGAGGAATTGCTCGATAAAGTGCCTTCTTCATTGTCGGTACTGCCAACCGCAGTGTAGCCGAGCGTGTTGAGAGCGACTGGGGGTTGATGACAGAGGCAAGGAGGTATGGGACTAGAGGTAGTGGGCTCGATTCCAGTCGTCCTAGGCAACAATGGCCCTAGGAGGAGTAGGCACACGCGGTTTCGCGGACGTAGTTGTTTCTCCGGAGTGGCGAAGAGAGAGAGAGAGGAATCGTGATGGGATTACTTATATGGAGCCTGAGAGGGAATAGTGAATCAGCGGGCATAACGGCAGAGGGGGCGGAAGGGGGGAAGGGGAAGGGTGGAAACAACAGACTGGGGCAGGCGCAGTAGGAGCCAGACCTACGCCGTGTGGGGGACGGTCCGGCTCTCAAAACAGGGGGAGGGGAGGGGGGCTTGGGGATGGCACAACAGGCGCGGAATAGACACTCACAAGATCGCTCGTACTTCCAGCTACTCTCGTCTTCATCGTTCCAGGGCTGAACACTCGTCAGTGCGGCGAGTCGTGAAGAGCTCGAGGGCGTTTCGTGCCTGACGTTCGCCGTGCTGTCTGCGAGAAGAAGGTCGCTAGTATCGGTTGTTCTGGTGATAGTTGAGCTAACTACTGGTGCGGTTGACGGGCTTCCTGCCTTGGGAGGCGGGAGGCGGACTCTTTGAAGAGAATTTTGACGGCGTCGCCGGGAGACGTAGTCGTAGTCATCTGACCTCGTAGAGCTAGTGTACACGGACGAGCGCATCCGTTCTGTAGCATCCGGCGAGAAACAGGAGGACAAAGCGAGGGGGAAGAGTAAAAGGCATACGGATGTGGCCGATCTTGCAAGAGACGACAAACTTGCCGACATTAGGACGCTTGTAAGTCCTAGGGTGCCCAAGGACGGCGGCCGAGATTCGGGATTCCATATTTGAATGACGTAGTGAGGAGATCGGCATACGAACCGTACGCATGAGATAAGTACGAAGCTGGGGAAGGTCGTGGGTACACGGTCATCATGCAGGACTGCTACATGGAGGGCGAACGGAAGCGTGAGCGGACTCATGCCACGTGACGACGTCACTGTCCGAGTTTATAGATCTCCCGGGACTAGTTTAAGCTTGTTTACGCTTCGTACATAGTACTGTCGAGCCTGAGATAAAACCCCATGTCCTGATCGTTTTCGTCCTCACTCCCGCTCATATCACTTCCCAAACCTTCCTGATCGCGTGGATACCCAAAGGCCAGTGACGTTTGAGCCGGGTCGCCGAGCGTTATCGTGGGCGTGGGGATTGCGGCGTTTCGGAGATTGAGTAGGACGCGCGTGCATAGTGCACTGTGGACGACGCGGAGCGGCCTTGTTTGTATTAGGAACAGGACAGCAGAGAGGAAGTGTGCTACAAGAAAGTGCCTTACATTTGCATCGAAGAGCAAAGCTCCCCCTACGATGCGCCATCAATGAATGGTCCAGGGTCGGAGAGAGTAACTTCAAACTTACTGGGGCAACCAGCATCATTGCCAAGTTAAGGAGGGACATTGCTAGGCGAATCATTTCTTATTCAGATACGAGATACTGGTGTTTGGTATATCTGGGAGCCTACCGAACACAACGGCGTAAAAGATTGTTCCTAGGAGTGTTCAGAGTTTGAACGGCACAGACTAGAAATGGTGATCACCATCGCGATACATTGTCCGAAACAGGGCGCGTCGGTGTGAAGCTGGGGCTGGAAGTCAAGGTTCAACAACAGGGGTATAGTATACACGCAAACAAAAACAAACTGACCAATTGGCTCTAACCATCTCTTGAAGAGGGTTAGCCCTATGATACCTATTGCAGGTGTGTAGGCGAAGGAGGCCCAGAGGAGTCAAACAGAGACTGACCGGTTTCTGCTAGAATCATACACATGTATGCTGGCCAAACATCCTGATCTTGAACGCTAGGAGCACAGCCAAAATGCCGAGTGATTTCAGCAGAGGGATCTACGAAAGACAAATGTCAATTGATTAGACGGCTACGCCTAATAAATGGGACATGCATGGCATAAAAGTTAGCATCTGCTGTGCCGCGAAAAAGGCTAGAAACTGCCATAAGCACAAGAGGCTTGTTGATACAGTAGATCTAAATTAACGTGAAAGGTTAAGACATACTCACAATGAGTCCAGTGGCCGCCGTTACGACGAAGACGACAACATATGTGTTAAACGCCCACAAAGCCATTGTTCTCGCGGCCAAGATGACTAAAGATCATGTGTTAGTTATTTGTATCGCGGTGCACATGCCGCATGGTATCACAAACATTCGGAGAAAAGTGTTCCTAGGATATAGAAGTCTGCCAGGGAACGGTGAGTGTAAGTTGCCACCCAGTCTTGTGATAGCACACACAAACTATGACTTGAAACTGGATCCTGCACGACTAGAAGGACCAGACACGCGAATCAGTTGAAAAACGCAACTTGGGACTGGGTGTCTCATCTCAGACCTCAGAGTCAGTCGTAAACATGTCAACTGAAACGAACAGTCAGTGCAGTGGACTTTGCCGTGTAGCCTGAGTCGATTGACTGACATGAGATGCAGAGGATAGCATCCACCAATACTGAGTATTTGTTCGCAAGGAAAAGAGCTTTCATTGCGCTAAACCGAATTGGCCAAATGAATTCAACCTAAACCATCAGGTCCTCAATGCGAGAGAAGAGTCCTGCATGTTGCACTTTCATACCTCGTCTGGCAAAGTCACCAGGATTTCCATTATCTAGAAGGTAAGTGAGAACGTAAAACTTGAGGCAGAGGGACAAACTTGGAGTACTCACGGCGAATGTTATAGATGCAACTGACACGTCATTGAGCAACCCCGCTCGCTTGGAAGTTTAGGCTGGACAGTCACTTACCCCTAGAGCACTGAGATAGGTAGAGTGAGTTCCATTCCCTCCAAGAGGAGACCATTATTGCTCACTTTGTTCACGCGAATCAGGTATATGCTGCCAGTAGAGAGGTGTGCCATTAGCCAATACACCCGATGAGGGGCTCTGACTGGGATGCTGCATCATGTCTAGCGCGGTTGCGATTAATATACATGTCCCCGGATCACGTCCACGACTTGAAGGGAAGAATGTTGTAAGGCCCACTGCATCTTGGCCAGGCAAAGCCTATTTTCTATGGCGACGTGGGGCACTGTACGCCACGCCATATGGGTTGAGAAGACGGGAAGGCGTCCATCGGGGCTTCTCATTGGACAGGCGGATGGGCGAAGGAGAGAACCAGAATAAGCCAAATGGCCGGTGGCGTGTAAGCGGGCGGAGCTCTTCGTTATACAGCGTTTTCATAAGGCGAGCATAAACCTCCTGCTAGTCTCCAGTATCAGACTCCCCAATGATGCCCGTCGTCATCTCGGTGATGTGATTCTACCACAATGAAAGAGAGCACGATTGCGTCAAGGATTGGCAACACGCTCTGGTTCACTGTCAACTTCAGCTCTCTTCCCAAGAGGAAACTGCCGCTCTCCGAGCTGGCAACTTCGCGATCGAGGTCAACGTCCATCAACTGATACCGAAACGTATGGGTGACCGTCAGCGAGTGCTACTTTGCCAGCTGCGTCCAGCTTAGTGCAATCCAGTTCTCACCTGGAACGAATCGAATCCGTGATTCCACTCGTATTCTTTTCCATCCGGAGCATACAGGATGCGCGATCTGTCCACGCAGACGAAATGAGCATCGACTACTTGGTGATAAAGGCAAATAGCACGTACAGCCCGATGATACGCTTCCTCGGACAGAAGACCTCCAGGTCGATTTTCCGGTCTTGGAACGTGATCGTACTGCCGACCGGGACATGATCGTACTCGCCGACAACTTGTCCTTGAGCATCATAGAGGGTGGAGGTGCGGTGCACCAGGCCGAACGGCGTCTCGACCTCGTAAACGAGTTCCCCAGTGTCCGCGTCGGTGATGCGGGCGTTGCGGGGATCGCGCTTGCTGAAGAGAAACTCGGGCATGGCTGTATAGAGGGTAAGATGAGTCGCTATCTCGTGGTGAGGATTATCGCGGTGGAGCACGCACCGCAATGAACAGAGGTTATATAGCGAGCACTCAAGTGCAGTGTTGTGCGAATCACTCTTGGCTTAGTTTGTGCTAAGATATATAGATAGGTGCATAGGTTCACGGAAGTAATAAACCCGAACATCGGGATGCAGTGTCTTCATGACGGAGGTTGCTAAGCGCTTGACAGATGAACATGATGTGCCTTCTTTGTGATTTTGTCGAATGGAGTAGATGCGCTTCTGCGACGGAAGTCCCGACTGCAAAACATTCCCAAGAGAAGACCCACCTAGACATACCTATGTTCCTTGCTAATAAATACTTCGATTAAGGAAAGCCTGCTGATATGTCCTCCTGTTGTAGAAAGTGCGTAGTGAATTGCATTAGACGCTTTAGCAAAAGATGATACATAATAGGCCGCCGCGTGATGTTCGCAGCCTCAGGTCTAACACGACCCAGCACATGTCCCTCCAGCCATGGATGAGGCAATTGCCGCACGTGCTGCTTGCATATCGGACTCTATGACTATGAGTGACAGCACTATGGCGTCGAGGATGGGAAATACGTCTGGCTGGACGTCTAACTTCATAGGTCTTCTAAACCCGGCCCTTTTTGCGTTCGCGACCACACGACCTGCCTGTAGGTCAGTCAACTAGTAGAACAAACGGTTCGGTCAGTATGGGCATGACATTCGCAGAAGCGAAACATACCTTCCACGTGGAACAATCATGGCATTTCCACTCATATTGCTGTCCGTCCAGACCCGCTATGATACGACGACTGTACATGTTAATGACTGTAAGCGTACGGGGCAATGCGGGAGACGTAACTGGGAGGACGTACGTGCTCCGGGAAGAGCGTTTCTTGGTCTTGGGGGCGAACTGGGTGTCAAAGTCGAACAAGCATCCCCGAATGGTGACCTTGCGATTGGACCAGAATTGTTCGTACTGTGCAACGAACTGCCCTTGAGCATCGTTGATGGTGGTGGTACGGTGTATAAACCTGGATGGCGTCTTCATTTTATAGACCAGTTGCCCGGTGGACGCGTCGGTAATGGTCGAGTTCAACGGGTGGTCTTCGCTAAACACGAGCTGTAGCATGGCGGTAAAGCAGGGATAGCTCAGAGGGGATAGTGTTCAAAGATCCGGTGAACAATTCGGGATAGCGAGGCTTGAGCTTGAAGGCCAGTACTGAGTGGACGGCAATATATACCGATGTCCATGTTGACTGCGCGAACCGACCTGTACGTTGACGGCGGTGCTACTTCCCACCAAGAAGGGCGACGAGTGGCTCTCCGGCCAATTGTGGAAGACGCCAGAGGCTGGAGGCCCCATTTACGGGACAGGGCCGAGCAATGTCGACATGAAAAACGACGACGCTCGAGCGTAACGCTTGCGGCCCGTCGCATACTGGGGCGCTCCGATCGGAAACACCGCACGTGAGATGTTTCTTGTCGGGTGGCGTGCTCCTGGGCAAGTCAGACGTTTACGGAGGGGCCTACAACTGTTTAATACTCGCCACTTACTCAGCATGTATGTGCCTTACGCAGGACAGACTTGCGCCCGAAAAATGCCAGGTTCCCTCCAACAGGCGCTGCTCAGCCCTTCGGGGGCCAAGTTCGTCCTAGACATCACCTGCCTGCTCAATCTGCCGCGTCCAGTGGCCTCGCCAAGCTCCGCAACACATCCTCATGGGTATTTTGAAGGCTGGAGGCACTGTCAGAGGATTGTTATCTTGAGGTTGGACGCGCTGCGGCGCCCACAGCCATCGTCTGCCTTGTTGTTCGCGGGCGTGCGCGTGTTCGGGAGCCCTTTCACGCAGTACGGTCGAGGCCAGTGTCTCACTGCTGCGAACAACGCGGTGCTCGCACTCGTCCAGGACGAGACGCACAGCAGCGTCTACAGCCTTGACGACGTCCTGATGTTGTAGAAGTGCATAGTGAATCACATTAAACGTTTAACAGAGGATGTTACATAGGCTCAGTCGCTGCGCGACGTTCGCAGCCTGCGCCGCTTGGGGCCCATCACCCCGCTGTTGCGGCAGCTGTCTGAGCATGCTGTAACCCGGACTCGATGGCTATGAACGACAGCACTATGGCGTCGAGGACGGGGAAGACTTCTGGCTGAACGTCTAGCTTCATGGATCTTCTGAGCCCAGGCCTTTCTGCCTTTGCGACCTCGCGACCTGCCTGTAGGTCAGTCAACTGGTTTACCAGACATTCTGATCAGTAAGAGCCGTGGCACTCGCAGAGACCGGAACACACCGTCCACGTTGACCTGTGACACTTCCACTCGTACCGCTTCCCGTCTGGAGCCGCCAAGGTGCGAGTGCTGCACAGATTTGAAAATGTAAGCAATGAGGCGACGGGATGAGACGTGTGTGGCGAGGACGTACGTGCTGAGAGTGTGCTTCTTGGGAGCAAACTGAGTGTTGAAGTCGAGCTGGGACCCACGAATGGTGACCTTGCGAACGCGCAAGGCTCGTTCGTACAGAGCAACGGGTTGCCCTTGAGCATCGTATATGGTGGTAGTGTGATGTCCGAACTTGAATGGCGTCTTGATGTCATAGACGAGTTGCCCGGTGGATGCGTCGGTGACCGTCGACTTCAGCGGGTTGCGTTCGCTAAACACAAGCCGAAGCATAGCGGAGAAGCGGAGACGGCGCAGAGTAGAATGTGTTTGTGTTTCTGGTTGTCGGGTTGGGGATCGTGAGGCCTATAGGTCGGTACCATCGAGCCAACTGCAATATATGTCGATGTTCATGTTGGCTGCGCAGAACGACCTGTACATGAGGGCGGTGTTGCGTCCGAAAAAAAAGGAACCAGCAGGCGGCTTTCCGACGAACTGCGAACAAAGCTAGATGTGAAGCGAGTCGTATACAGGACGAGGGGGGCTGTCGACGTCAAAAATGACGATGCTTGACTGTGCTCGGGGGCGCTCTGATCGGAACTCACCTCACGTGAGACGATCCTTGCTTGGGTAGTCTGCTCCCGCACCGGGGTCGGGTGCAAACGTTCTCTCCTACAACCGCTGAATACATACAGTATCATAGACCCCATACTTGACGTATCCCTGCTTTACACAACGCTGGACTCCTTCCCGTAGGCGCTGTGGGATAGAGGTAAGTGTGCACTGGACCTGTCTCTATGTTCCCTCACCTTGCTCAGTTTCATAACGTGTCTTCCTAGGTATTTTGACTCTTCTGGGGACTTGCAAAGCAATGAACCTCACAGTTCGCTGTCGTCACAAGAGGGAATGTCATCGAATGTTACTTCCAACCTATACCTAAATATTGTAGAGGAAGAGGCGCAAGGAATCGCCGGAGCTCCTTGTCGTGTCCCATGAACTCACATTCCCGTCGCGGGCCGCCGCCTCCCCATGGGTCCTGCAAGAAATATCCCTCGTGAGGGAACACATGATGCTAGTAATCCTCGACCTTCCATCCCCTTGGTTAACTCCAGGCTTCAAATCCGCACCCACGCCCTCTCTTGTGTCTCCCACCTCGCACCTCCTCCCCTCCCACCCTCCCTCCAGACC
>FTLJ01001202.1:0-23743 GCA_900155495.1 Porogramme epimiltina | reverse complement strand
GGCGATCACGGCGTGCGGCCGTACATGCCCAGTGCCAGTCTTGGTCGAGTAACCAGTGTCCCTCGGTGATGGAGTTCGGGCGGTGTCGGTGCCGGACGGCCTCAAAGCGCTCCGGGGTACATCAATGCAGACCTGGGGCGCTGCTCTTCCAGCTCCCGCTGTATAAGTAGCACGACGGTAGTGTTCGTAATTATTCAACACATAGGATACATCCTATGTAAAACTTGTTCTCTGCTTGAATGCACTCCTTCAGCTTTTACGTCTCATGACGCATTCTGAAATTCTAGCTTTCGGTCGAGAGCTTTCAAACCTGAGGCCCTCCCCCAGGTGCAGCTGCATGAGTAGTATCTACTATTACCACTTTGCATCCCATCAAATCTTCGAAGAGTCTGTAAACACAATCAGGACCAGGAAGATTTCGCAGCACAGTACATATCGCCTTCTCGATGGTGGGCGAAGGTGTGCTGTAACCCGCACTCCCCCAGCTCGCGCTGTATAAGTAGCGGCTACCGCCACGACGGCAGCTTTCAAGTCCCATCAAATCGTCGAGGATTCAAGAACTTACTTTCCGTCAACTCAATCAAGACGAAGGAAATTTTGTTGTACGATACATGTGTATAGCAAATACCGATCCCTTAGACGATGTAACAGCACCATTATTTGCGAAAGAGCAGTGGTCTTATTCGCCTCGAACACTCAGGCCGGACGGCCTGAAGGCACTCTGGAGGAGCAACGACGCATTCCTGGCACGGTGGAGTCGGAGTGACAATGCAAATTTAGCTCGTAGACCCAGTTGTACAAGTAGTAGCTACTGCCACCCCGTCTTGAGTGCCATCAAATCTTCGGAGAGTCCGTCAACTCAATCAGAACCAGGAAGATTTTGCGGTACAGCACACATCGTATAACTTCGCCTTCTCGATGGTGGATGTATGCTCAAGCAGAGGGATTTGTGTCGAATTTAGATGTACGCTATTGGTAGTCTTGATCCCCCACTCAGCCAGCTCTCAAGCCCTCGAGCCGTGCGAGGTCCGCCATGGCCGAATGCGGGGTCCGTAGGCGGATCGGGCATCGCATAAGCCTCGCCCGGAGCGGAGAAAGAAGACGACTGTCCAGTTCGGGAAGGCGTCCGCCCGCATCCTCACGCTGCCCGGCCGAGAACTCAAGCTTCTTTTTTGCCCGGCACGCTTGGGCCTTTGCTTATCTGGCGCCCTCCCCGAACCCAATCTTCCGCCCTCGGCTCCCTCTCCTCCTTCCATCCCGTGCGGCGGCGACGCGGCCCGACTCTTCTGTGGTGGCGCACCGTCTGCAGTTGCGCCGCCCGAACGCTCCCACTCCGTGAACCATCTCTTGTCGAACGCTGACGTCCACGTCCAGCTGCCGACGTCGACCCTGCGAAGTTCGACGGCTTCGTGGTGGACGGCTTCGCGGTGGGACGATGGCCAACGCCGGGAAGAACGCTGTCGAGATGATCATTTGATGATGTCTCCCAAGCCCACTGATGGCGTCTGTCCGCCCCTCCCCGCCTTGAGGCTCCCTGTCGTCCGCTGTTCGCAGCACCTTTCTTACCAACAGCGAACACAACACAACCCGACGCGCGTCCTCCCGCCTCGCGGCCACGATTAATGAACGCGTTCTCCCGCCCCTCGCGGCGCGCGGGAACCGCAGCGCCGTCGGCCAGCCGACGGTAGC
This sequence comes from Porogramme epimiltina, assembly GCA_900155495.1. NCBI lineage: Eukaryota > Fungi > Basidiomycota > Agaricomycetes > Polyporales > Polyporaceae > Porogramme > Porogramme epimiltina. Next base: position 22,054 of record FTLJ01001202.1, on the reverse strand, counting down.
CATCCGCCGTCTTCTCGCTCGAGGGCCTTCATCTACATCCCGACCGACGTGCCTTCCGTCCGCCTTGCGCCCATAGTACTTTGAGGATTCCATATTGCTCTAGCTTCGATCCTCCCCGACCCCGCAGCGCCTGGTGGGATTCGCCTGCCGAGACAGACGCGTCATGCCCGTTCTGACGGCGCGCTGACGTCGTCGCCCTTCCCAGCCCGCCCGCGCAGACACCTCCCGCGTCCATGACGCACTTCCGTCCGAGCGGTGGCAGATGCGACTTTCTAGGTTCCCCAAGAGCCATCCCAACACAGAACCTACGCCATCTGCCATGTGCTGCACGCAAGGTATTTGCTTCCATTGCGTTCAAGCCTTACCACATTAGAACTCACACGCACGCTTGGGACAGATTCTACTGTAGCGCGCTTTGTCTTTTCCCTCAAACCCGAGAGGACGCATGGTGCAGGCTGCACACGCGCACGCCACAGCGTCCAACCCGGAAAGGACTTCCAGCACACACGCAAGGATCATCAGACATAGTACACGCCCATGTGCATCGCTATGACGAGCGCGCGCGGCCCCCTCAATACTCACGCTCGGAGCCCAACACATTCACCGCGCGCCATACCTTCCCCCCAAACCCGAATGAACACCTAGCGCACACTACGCCCGCGTGCAGCGCAGCGTCCGACATCGAAAGGTCCACCCGCGCACCTGCAAGGACCAACAGGCACAGCGCACGCCCGTGTGCATCGTAACAGTGAGCGCGCGCGGCCCATTCCATATATCCAGCATATTCATACCATGCTACGCCTCTTCCCCAAACCCGAAGGAACACCTAGGACACACTGCACACGCGCATGCCTCAACACTTGACGTCCAAAAGACCATCAGCATACACGCAAGGATCAAAGGGCATCACGCGCTACTCACCCTATCCTCGCACTCGCCACCCACCACGTTCATAGTACGCCATATCTTCCCCCCAAACCCGGACGAACGCCAGGCACACGCTACGCGCGCATGCGCCACAGCCTCCAGCGTCGAAAAGTCCACCCGCGCGTACGCAAGGATCAACAGGCATGGCGCACACCCATGTGCACCGCGCTGGCGACCGTGCGTGGCCCACTCAATGGTCGCTCGCGCTCGCCACCCAGAATCCAACCCCGAAAGAACGCCCGGCGCGCACCGCGCCTGCGCGTCCGACGTCGAGGGGTCGCCTGCGCGGGCGGGGATCAACAGGCACGGCGCACTCGCACGGGCATCGCGCACGGCCCATTCAGCGCTCGCGCTCGCCCACTAGCACCTTCGCTGCGCGCTACGCCATTCCCCCAGACCCGAAAGAAAAACCTAGCGCAAACTGTGCATGTATGCACCGCAGCGTCCTGCCTCGAAAGGTCCACCCGCGCCCCCGCAAGGATCAACAGGCACAGCGCACGTCCATGTGCGTCGCGATGGCGACCGCGCGTTGCCCACCCAGTACGCGCTTTCCACCCAGCGCATTCGTATTTGCGCACCGCGCCGTGTCTGTGCCATTGCGGTATCGTTACAGGCACACGGCGCGCGGCGCTACGACTCCTCCCCAGGCTCCCGCAACCGTGGCGAACGACTAGCACGGATCGGCTCCCCGAGCTCGCGCTTCCCGTTCAACGCATTCGTATATGCGCCTCGCGCGTGTCATCGCGATACTTGCCCCTACAGGCGCACCACGCTCGCGGCCTCCCTCTGCGCTACGACGTTCCCCAAGCTCCCGACAAGCTTCACGATCAGCCGGCGGTGGCGAGCGACCAGCACGAAAAGGATTCGCCGACTTCCCACTCCCGCGATCTGACCTTGACGTGCGGTGGCGCACGCTGCCGACGGTCCACGACAGCGCCCGCGCCCTCCCTCGGGGCCCCGACTGGGCCGTTCTGTGGCAGAGGCATCAGAGAGCCCGAGGCGCGCCGCCGCAGGCCACAACGCACGCCGTCGCGAAGGCCCTTCGAGAAAACAACGGCACGGTTACGTGAGGCCATTATCGGCGCCGCCGGCCTCGAGCACGAGCTGGCGGCTGCGCGCCCTTCCGCGAGGACTGGCGGGTGGCGACTGAATGGCGCGCGCGCGGGCCGCCCGCCGCCACCATCAGCATGCTCCCCGACGGGTGCACTCGCAGTCTGCAGAAGGCGTTCTGTGGCGAGTGGTGCGGAGCGCGACTTGCGAGCTTCTCCGAGCTTTTCTTTTTCTTGCTCGCCTGAAGAGGCCGCAGGATATTCTTTCGACGTTGCGCGATGCGGTGTGCCGTTGCGCGTCTTGGACTGCAAAACTGCTTTTCGGAATACGTTCGGGCCAAGTTCTTTGAGAAATTTACTGATCTCGAAGCCGGAGGCTGGCAGCAGCTTCTGTGGTGGCGTAGGGGATCGAGTGGACCCGGCGGGTTTTTAGAGTTTCGGAGGCGATGGCGGCGTCGACGCCTCGCCGACGACGCCGGCGCGGTGGGTTGGATCGTGCGTAAGCCCAGCGGATGCTTGAACATACGCATCTGCTGCAAACTATTTCGGCTGATGCGTATGTTTAGGCATCGCACTCGTCAGCTGGCAAGGTTTTCCTCGGATATGTGGCCAAGAGCGGTGTCCTCAGGCGATGCGCTGCGCGACGCGAGGCTTGGGTTTGCCACCGAGGGCTTAGGTTTTCGACCCTCAGGCTCAGGCTCGGCCACGCGCATAGCATGCGGCCTGTCCTTGGTGTATACATAGCTGCTATCCTGATGCTGATGCCCAAATAGCCCGTCGCGCTTGGGGAATGAGCAGCCCAATGCACAGGAAACACCCCCGAACCTTGCCAGACGAGGACACGGCCGTCGCCCACGTTGTATGCACGCAGGCTGGGTGGCAGGGAAAAGGGAAGGCGATTACTCCCATGCGCATTGTATAGGGTGGTCGCATAGCGCCTGGGGCGGCGCGAGCCTAAGCCTAACGTATACTGACCGATCGCGGCGTCGCGCGCGGCGCTGGCCGGGAGCGGTTTTGCTTCCGCTTCCCCAGATCGACGAGCGTAGGGGCGCGTGAGCACGTGTGGCCGTAACGAGCCGTGGGATCACCAGGATAGAAGCGGCCGCAGACCACTGCGGCGCTGCGCAGACACGTTCGACGGCTGCCCGCTCGCAGCCCAGGTCTTGTCTAACGACGAGCTTCACGGCCGAGCTCGACGTTCGTTCTGATTCGCATGCACAACGTTGGGTGTACACGTCTGCAACGTCTCGCGGGGTCGCTGGGCGCCGTGCATCCGGACCCCAGTGTCGACCGCGCCGGGTTAGGGCATATAACGGCCCCCCCCCGCGCCAACCCCACACGACGCGCAATATGACCGTATATGTGCGTGAACGTCGGCCGCATCAGACGGATATGGCAGGTGGGGCGGGCGCGCCCACCCCGCCTTCCAGTCCTGTCGACGGGAGGGTGCGTTCTGTCGTCATATGAGGCTGCTTGGGATGCATGACGCGGCCTGGGCCGCGAGATGTCTTTCGATCGGAACGTCGACGTCGGCGCCACCATAGGCACTTACTGCTTTGGGCGGTTGACGTGAGCCGGAAGCTCGATCCATGGAGGGGAGAAGCAAAGCAGGGGGGGCTCGATCGATTCCAGGAAGTTCGTAGTGCGCACTGCGCGGCGATATCGACGTTTGAGCGAGCATCTTATCCGAGGACGCCGAGCGTTCGTCGACTGGAGTTGGCCGACCGGGGAGAGGTTCTCTTTGCGCTTTCCGAGCATGTCTTGCAACCTGGGCACCTAAGAGCGGGTATATGCGCTGCACGTATAGCGGAGCCCTTTGAAGAAGGGAATCGGGATGAAAGCGATCGCAAAGACTACAGAAGGAGTGCTTACTCTTCGGACAGGACATATCTGATTGTGTTTAGGGTAGGCTCCGGAGAGAGCCCTGTGGGGCACGTGATGTGCCCTGTTTTCTATTTTCGGGCTCGACTCGTCGTCAACTGATTCAGTACGGTGTCCGCTATGCCAGCCGGACTCCCCCTATGCATCCGAATGCTTGCGGTGTCACCCTCGCTCTGGAGTTCGAGCTGTTGATAGACATTCCAGAGCCTGCGTATCACTGTCGTGGGAACGACCAGATAGATCTGGACGCGGACGCGGTGGCTGTGTAATCACAAAGGCATCATGGACGCCCTCTCCTTCAGGTGGCACAATTGTTGCGCTCCGACTCAGTGTTGAAATCGAACTTGCATCACAGTCTCCTCATTCCACCAGCTATCCCTTCCTTTTTGTCGTATTTTACAGGAAATAACATTCACAAGGAATCTCAGTGCTCCCAATAGATATATAAGCTACCTATGATACTAGCTGTCGAGCTCACTCAAGGCTGGCGGCAGGTTTGAAATGTCCTCTATTACTCCGCATGACCATCCCAACATCCCTAGGACTCGCTCCACCACCGAGACAGCTACTACTGGCTTCGTGGATGGCGGCAGCAACTCTCGTACCTACACGAGCGATAGTATGTCATTTTCTCCTAACCTTTCGGACGCTCCCGTGTTGATATCTCTGCTTCAGCGCATGCGTTCAACGAAGAGGTCGACCCCGAATTTGGGGAGCGCCACCTCCGCCAGCTTCATTTCTCAATGGACGTCTCCCAAGATGTTGAGAAACTACTGCAGATAATCCAGAAGGACGGTGCTGAGACGGGCGTTTACCAGCCCGTCGCCACCCTCCTGACCACTTTGAGCAAAACGATTTACGGTATGTTTTCCACCTCCTTTACCACGATATGTATTAACCGTTGCTTCGTAGAATCTCTTCCTAACGATCAGAAAGACGTGGTCAAGGCCAGGCATGGTGTCTCGAATGCGAAGGAGCCACATATCACGTTCATTGACCACCACCGCAATTCGCCTACTCACTTCCCCCGGGGTGTACTCTCCGATGTGCACGATGCACCGGATATCCTGGGGGTACGTGATGGATCCCAGTTTCCATTACGTGAGAAGGGCGGCTCCGTGTACCACCAAGTCCCTCACCATCGCGTCGACACGATCGTTGAAGTCAAGCCTTACAAGCAGGGCCACGAGGATCGCCCTCAAGCGGAAGCATATGCATACAGACATCTTCAAGCGCGCCCTGACCACCCTTCAATCCTACTCCTCGTCGTCAGACCCCAAGCGTATCAAGTTCTCCTGTCAGATGCCAACGGTGTCATCGCTTCTGCGCCCACTAGCTGGGACCAGCTGGACCTCCTCTACGCGTACCTCTATTCCCTCTACCTTCCTCCCAACAAGCACGTGTTCTTTGATCCCACGGTCTCATGGTACTGCGACGAAAACGACGACGCTCTTCCGAAGTGGTCGATAACGGTCAAGACCAGCAAGGGGTCAGAGGAGCGGTTCGTGGACGGGAGGTTCGTTTTCATCGGCGAGCCTTGGTCTCGGCGCACTTCCATCTTTTCTGCAAAGGACGAGGACGGTGATACGGTGATCGTCAAGGAGTACTACTTGCATTACATCCGCATGTTTCAAGAGGACCACCTCTTGAAGCATATCCACGAGAATGGCGATGTTCCGGGTGTTGTACGTCTTAGAAGCGCTGATGTGGTGACTGTCAACGGCGAGCCTCTGCGATGTGGCTCAGCCGAGGACGGGAATCTCCGAACGAAGATCCGTTTTGCACTGTGGGACAGCGGGGAGCCTCTTGAGAGCGCTCGGACGGTCAACGACCTCCTGTGCTGTTTCTATGACGCCCTGGAAGGTACGCCCGTCGCTAACTCGTTTTCGTTCTCCTTTTTACGCGACCATCAATTCCAGCGCATCGTACGATGCTGATGAAACGCGATGTTCTTCATCGAGACATGAGCAAGTTCAACATCCTCATATACCCCCGATGGTCTACAAAGACGAAGACGCGGATGATGCTGAATGCCCCCCCTCTCATCCACGATCTCCTGTCTGATGAACCTCGGTATGTAGTTTGCTTCAACTGCGTGTTTCATCCTTTCCTGACGTTGCTATAGCCCTCTTCAAGAGCGCAAAGCTGCGTGTCTGGTGATCGATTTGGATCACGGTGCACTTCTCGATGCTCAGGCAAATGAGGAACTTATGTTCCGTACGGTAAGTGTGTCTCAATACTTGAGGGACTGGCGCTTAATCAGTATTTCTCAGGGAACTCCTACGTACGTGGCACGGTCCGTATCTGCAGGGGCCTACAGCTTCCAGGCGTTGTATATCGAGGGCGTACCGATGCCGCTCCTCCCCGATGAGATCAGGGCTCGGTATGAGCAAGTGCACTCAGCAGAGCCTCGCTATGCTCCGTACAACGATGCCGATGGAACTATGCATGGCGGGATCCACCCTCGGGCCGATCCCAGGATAGTACGCTCGACCCGCCGTCGCTCCGATCGACTCCCTCCATTCCGTCATCGCCCCGAACACGACGTCGAGTCTATCTATTGGTCGATGGTCTGCGCTCTGCTCCGCGTCCGACCAAAGGGATCTAAAGTAGAAGAGTACGCAACAGGGAAACTCGCAACTGCGTGGAGGTGTCTCAACTCTCACGAGATCCCGGATCTTCATTGCCCAGACGCCCCCGCTTTTGTGGACCTTCGCACCCATATTTTGGACTACACCGACCTGGACTGGGAGGTTTTGTTCCCGCAGGAGATGGAAGATGTTGCCATACTGATGTGGGAGATCTCCCAGCATGTACGACCAGAGTATGGCCTCTGGAAGTGGGAGGACGACAAGTTCAAGGCCGACCACCTACATGAGGCTGTCCAACGTCTCATCTTCCGGTATCTTTACGAACATCGTGACAAGGACATCGAACTCGATCCGACATGTCTGCGCCCGACAGAGCCTATGTCAGAGAAAATGCAGGGTAAGGAAGCCGCGGCGAGGATGTCTGGCGTCGCATCGAAGAACTCTGCAAGCCCAATCGTGTCCAAGAATCCATCTCAGCGCTCTCAGGCCACAGCTGGCTCGCGTAACGGGTCTCGCGCCTCAGCGTCCAAGGTCAACACAGGAAACCCCAAAAGTGCCGGGTCGCGTAGAGCAGCCAACGCTCACAAGGGACACGCACGGGTGATATCAGGTTTGCAAGAGCGCGCGAGCGCGGACCCTCAGGAGGGCAGTGTCCTTCGGGATAGGAAGCGAACCAACCCGAGCCAAGGCGGACGCGCTTCGAAGTCCATGAAGAGCGCCAGCGGCTCTCCTATCCCGACCCGGGAACCCGACGAGGACTAGTACTGCTAGGCCGGTAGTAGTTTGAGCTCTGCGCACGACTGGCTCATATGCACGTATCCTAGTTCAACGCACGAATGTTTCGCTTGTCATGTCATTCCTTATGATGCTGTACACACATTGTATTCTGTCGTATCTTCAGATGGTTTGCTATTCATCAGTTTCTATCTCATTCATGCGTGCACGTCCATGCCGGGAAACTGGGAGCAGCTCATTGGCGCTGTGAAATGGGCGCATAGTAATCTGTAAGTCGTGGAGTGAATAAGAAGATGAAGCACTTATACCGGAGCTTGGGTCGGAAAGGGTCTGTTCTTGAACCGTGTCGTCGTGCACTCACTCTTGCTCTGTCTTCCTTGTAATGCCCAGCACATAACACAGATCTAATTGCTTACGCGTCCCGATCTGTGGACGAACAATACACCAAGTTGGACCATGTGCATCAGTAGTACAAGGGAGACAACCTGCTCGTAGTCTGGTCCCTGGATCCGGTACCCCGAGTCCGAAGGGCACGATAGAGGCTGGTTTAGGGTATCACGCGGGTCAGGTACGGGTAGATTGAGGTCTACCCTTGCCCGTTCCGCACAGATTTTCTCCCCGCGTTCACGGGTACGAGTGCCTAAATACATGTAGGGGTGCTAATGTGCGGGTTACGGGTGCACCTGTGAATACCTGTAGGCTCTGGTGGTGTGTGCCATGCAGCAGATTGAGTGGAGCTTGATTAGTCGAAAGTGTTTCTACATTATAGAACAGCAGCCCTGCCACCACCGCCACCACCCCTTCCCCCTTCCAATCTCCCCAGCGCGTCCAGCTCCCGAGCTCCCCGGGCGTGAATGCGAGTACGGGCGTGCGCCAGCGCTCGCCGCGGTGCCCGCGCGTGAGCGTGAACGTGGGGAGCTCTGGCGCGGCGAGCGCGAGGAGTGTGCCGACCGCCGTGTGCCACTGCGTCTCCGCGGGCTTGAGCCCTGCCGCGACGCGCCCTGACTTCATAGCGCAATGGTTGTACGGCTTGCATTACTCTCTTGTGACAACTTCTCTGTGACAATACTTCCACATGAGCTCTGCCATCATCGTGTCCACTAAACAGCAGGGTATCATCCACTTGGACGAGACCGAATAGAAGTTCGTACCGTGTCTCTACGTGCTCAGCCTGACCTTGATGTTCTCAACTCTCCTCCCCAAATCCTCAATCTTCTCCTCCAGCCCCCTTACATTCCTCTTCACCACCCCCTCGTTCTCCGCCAAGCTCTTCTCCACGCCCTCCACCGTGCGCCCTATGTCTTCAAGTGCCGCGCGCATCCGCTCCTACTTTCCCCTGAGCCCCTCGAGTGTGCGCTCGAAGCCCACCGCCGACGTGTGCAGCGCCGAGAGCGTTTGCAGTCGCGCAAGCACATGCGGGATGTGCGGCAGCAGTGGCGCGAGGCGCGTCAGCACGGACGCGAGCTGTTCCGGGAGCGCCGTCGACGATGCTGAGCTCGCGCCGTTCGCCGAGGGCGCCCTCACGGTAGCGGGCGACGGAGCGTCGTGCCCCGCACCTGTGCGGCGCGGCTGTTGCGCACTGTCGCCGTGGTGGGCCTGCAGCCGGAGGCGGACGTGCGCTCGAACTCGGAGTTGAGGAGCTTGATGCGGCGGGAGATGGAGTCGATATGGCGGGGTTATGTGCGCAGCGTGAGCTACATGCCGATGTGACGTTCGACAAGCGTTCAATCCACTTCGCTCCGCATTCGCCTCCGCAGTATCCTCCTCGCCATCCATCTTATCCTCCAACAACTCAGCCTACTCCTCATAGTACTGACAAGAGACCATTGCTCACCGGTACCTGCGCAGACGTAGTTGTCGTGGGGTGCGTTTTCCGTTGAAGCGGACGTGACGGCAGGTACGACCAAGCACGTTGTTGTTGCCGCCCTCGGCGAAGTAGGGGCGAGGTCAGAGACAGCGATAGGGATTCCGAGAGCAGGAATCGGAGGCCACGAACGTCCATAGTGCTGCCGAAGCTGGAAATGGAGAGAAGGGGTATTGTAGACCGACTTGCAGGACGCGACCTCCACGTCGTCGGCGCCGGTGCCTCGGCAGATGATGAGGATCCCGTCGTCCGAGCTGACTTCGTCTTTATTTTGCAACATCCAGAGCGAACGCCGACTCAGAAGACGACAGGACCAGGGAACTTCTCCTCTCCATCTCCGTCCTAGTTTTCGTCTTCTTCAGTGAGGAAGCGGAGCGTGTTGCCGGTGTGTTGTTAGAGCGAGTTGGTCGGGCGTAATTGTTGTGCTTGGGCTACAATTTACAAAGTAAATATAGCCACTGGGAATGGATGAGTATTGTAGAGAGCGTGGTAGGGGAAATGGACGTACGCAGCGGCGGCGCGTTTGTAGAATGCGGTCACACGGCTCCACCGCGCTCATATGGCACAGGTGAGCACTGCCTGATTGAACGCCTGGGGACGTTGCAAGGTGGTCCAGCTCATCGAGAATGCCGCCCCGCGCAAGCAGGTCCCATATCCTCTTTAGTGCCGTGTACGGCTCTTTCCGAGCAGGAGTTATTGCGAGACGCACAGAAAAAGCAAGGGAGGTCAAGAAGAAGAGTGAGGCCTAGGTACAGAGGTGAGGATATTGTGGTCCGGGCGCGGGTGAGGACGTGGTGGGGGCTGTAGTCGTAGCAGGGGGCGAGGAGTGTCGCGGTCGGGTGGGCCGCAGTGAAGGAACTCACGATCAACTGGACGGTCTACAGAATGTATTAGGTGATGCTTATAGTAACTGCGAACAGGTATTAGGGATTAGGTACACATGCCCTAACCCTAGGTCTGCACCACTACCCTGAGCTCTAGGTATGTCGTATTCCCTATGCATGTCGCGAGCATATCGTACCTGTTTTCATTCTCCCGGCCCATATAGTCTTGAACCTTCGGTTGCGGTTCATAGCCCTGAGGCCTGAGGCCCCTGTCTCAGGGTGAGTGCCATACACCGCCAACTCAAATACGCATAGTTTTGATATTAAGCATCCGATATTGTAGCGAGGTCAGTGCGAGACGCCAATCTAGTATTGAACCTAAGCTCTGGGAAAGGTTTCGCCCAAGACCTTACTACGACGTCACCACGCATGATCCTGAAGTGTTTTATGGCGTGTCACATAAGTATTCAATCCAACCTGTTAGTTACCTCACGTATGGACTATGTAGAATGCACCGGTGTCCTCATGAATAGGTTAGTCTCCATATGCATTGATGTTGTCGGATTTGCAGTTTGTCGGATGTCTAGAAGCCAGCCCCGAGTTAATATTTGTTAGGACGCCATTGTAATAGTACATATGCTGGTGCTCTGGCGTAAATAGATGTTGTATCTACGAGGTCTGTTCACCCTTCCGGCTTGACATTAGGAGGGATGTTCCGCTAGCACCAGAATCCAGATGAATAATGTATCCCTCATGGACCTCCTGGACATTCTTATTGCTCTTATTTCGGACGGTTAAGACGAGTAAGAATCGGTCGTTTGAGCATTCATTCAAATGTATTTTGCATATACTACACAATTGTCACTTCATATAATGTATACTGGATCGAGCTCATCTACGGGGGTAGAATTGGTGCGGGGAGGTGCACGGTGCACGGAGTAGGCAATGGGCGGCGAGAAAAGAAGAGCGGGCAACAGACAACAGATTTGCGGGAAGTGTGTGACGAAAATCTCGTGGTGGGCAATGGTACTATGATAAGCGACGAACCAATGGTGCAAGCAATCGTTCCTTGTCAGGTCGAGTTCAGACGAGAGCTGAGCAGCGAAGGGTCTTGCTGTGCTTGTTCTTGTGGACTCCTTGCATGCGTCGTTCACAGCGAGTGGGGATGACTGTAAGGTGGGAGCGACAGGATTGCAGCAGGCGAAGGAGGATCACGAGGTGAGCAGTGTGCGCGCAGTGCGCAGGCAGCTATTAAAGTATACTCAGAGACAGAGAAGGAGCAGAGGGAAAGCGGGTGGCATGCAAGCGACAGTACACGGTGAGCAGACGATGGCTTGACAGCGGTGTGCGACAGCAGTCGACGAGACTCGAGAGACAAGGCAAAAGCGCCTCGGCGCCAGCTGGCATCGAGATTTGGGCGCTTTTGCCTTGTCTTCGGACTTCCACCTTCCCCTCTGCTCCTCGTCGCTGTCTCTTCCTGTTGCCTGCCTTATCTCCTCATCAACCTTCCACTGCCGCCATAACTTTCAGAGGCGACTCCAACCACTAGTCTGCGCAAATAAACGCTCTGCCCAGTTCAGAACACCCATGAGACCCCACCCTCTGCTTTCTCACCCGATATATTCGACGTGTCATCCCTCCCTGCCCTCGCCCCCTGTGGGGCGTGATATGCCCGATTGGCATGGCGCCGGTCGCCCCCTCAATGTACTCTACACTGCGCACACCTGACAGCCCCCCCAAGCTCCGCCGTACCCCGTCCTACATCCATTTTACCCCCCGTCGCGCGATGGCATCATTCGAGAACCTCCTCGCGCTCGCCAACTACGAGCAGCACCTCCACGCGGCCCGCCCCGCCGTCTGGCGCGACCGTGGCGAGACGCCTGTAGAGCTTGGAGACCTCAACGAGTGTTTGGAGCATGTGTGCCATGGAGGCTTCAGTCCGTTGTCCTTCCTCTTGCTCTCCGCGTGCAGAACTGACGATAGGGGCTCGTAGGAGCGGCTACGCTTGGCTTTGCAATACGATCGGGCATTAGCATTATCTTGCTACTGTCGAGGATAAAGAGGATACCGAGGTGGGTACAGTAGCTCGTCTCCTTCATCGCCGCCCTACCCCCGCGTATCTCGAGATGTAGCCTGCAATTAACCTCGTGCACTTTGTCCAGGCGGTATTGTCTGAGCCTGATCCGACACGGCGCCCGCTTTAGCAAAGACTCCCTGCGCATGGCAGGCATGCTTGGTACGTCCGTCCCTCCGTGCACACCTGCGCCCACACTGCCCCGTGTCGTGCACGTCCTCACCCCCGCCCTCCCTTCCTCGGCAGGGAGTTGCACTCTACAAGCTCCTTCTTAACGCCCTCCCCCTCCTCCTCCTCCAGCCCCAAGCAAAAGCGAGCACCTACACGTGCCAACGCTCCCTCTTCCGCCAGTCCGTCCGTTCTCACTGCCCGGCATAGACCTGATCCCTCACTGCCAAGTTCAAGCTACATCTCAACTACCGTGTGTGAGTCATTCTTCTGAGACGTTGCCTTCGGTTATAGTAGTACTTTGTAATCCTACCAACAATTATCAATATATCTACACTTCCAAACTGCCGCAGCGTATCGTAACGGTGAATGTGCATATGGATGTCATACTGGACACAGCGGGAGATAGATATTGGAAGTTGTGTTATACGAGTGATACTGCTGAGCCCACCGGGAGGGAATGAATAAGATAATGAGCATGGAAGCACTAATCGTCTCGAGAGACGTGGTCTCATAACACCGAGAGGGAAATATCGAGCCCGCAGAGAGGAGTGCATTGAGATCCCTGAGAGCAAAGATACACGCTAGCTGAGCGAAGAGTCAGTCCATTTATGGAGGATCACATTGAATATATTTGTCGGGCCACCATCAGCATTTCCATAAGGAATGGACAGGGTATCTGAGGAAGCCTTGTGCAGACCTTGAACAGACATCTGAGACGAAACATCAACTGAGTGTCTGTGCATCTTTTTGGCGCACCCAAATCTGCGGCCATAAGCTTAATATGACATTATGAGGCAACCACAGGGGTCTACACCGCACATCACACGGCGCCCAGCGCCCGACCTTAAAAATACATCAATTTGAGTTGGCAGTGTAGTACGCTATATCGGTTGCGGGAAGATCTGGGCGATAAGATAAACACCTGATCCTCACGGATTATTAGTTACCCAGACTAGTCATGTACCCCCCACCTTGCCTAGTTAATCAAACCTCTTTTCCCGTCCAGTGGCCACTACCAGTAGCACTATGGATAGCTCGTTTCCCGAAACAGCGAAGATACACTGCCCGCCGTCCCCTGCGTCAAGTCCACCGCCGGCAATGTCCGGCGGCGGCATGGCGCTACGTCACCAGATCACGCGCGTCGGCGGCAACGCGCGCCGCCCGCCCCTTGCCGCCGTCGCCCTCATCTGGCGCCCGTCCCCGCCACCTCGTGCTCGCTGTGTCCCACAGCGAGCTCGCTGTCCCCCTGCCCCGGCCTTGTTTCTGGGCCAATTTTCTCCGTTCTTTTTGTATTACTACATAGTTTATACTTCTAAATACAATGGCGTTGCTTAAACCCCCGCGCCAACGCGCCCGCGGTGTGCCCCGCCCGACAGCCCCCCCGCCCCGCCCCGCTACCATTTGGGGTAGGTGATGTAAGCCCGCCCAAGAGGTTATGTCAGCCCGCCACCCGGCGGGAGACGGCACGAGGAGGCGCTGCCGGAGAAATGAGCCGTGTGGTTGCCGGAAGCCGGCGGCCGGAGAAATGAGCCGTACAGTTGCCGGACACCGGGCACCACGAGGCCCGCGCCGGCGCGGCGCCACTAGCCGGCTCCCGCCCCGCCCCCGCTCCCGCCTCCCGCCCCCCGCGCCGTCCCCCGACGCCTGTCCACATGGCCATACACCCATCACTTGTACGTTGTTGTGGGCCCGCTAGGGATAGGACGGGGAGGGGAGAAGGGAGGGAGAGTGGGGAAGGGAGCAGGGAGGGGGAAGTCGGGCTTAGGCATTACGATTGCCGGAGTTCCGGCGCCACAGGTCTCGCGCCCGGAATGCCGGAAGGCGCGCCACCACGAGGCACGCTAGGTGGGCGCTCCCCCACCTCACCTCACCCTCTCCTCCCTCCCCTGCTCGTCCTACTCCTACTATCCCAGCACTCCACAGGAGTGTGAATAGGGACAGTAGGAGGGGGAGGTGCAAGGGAGGGGAATAGAGGAATAGACGGGGGGAGGGAGTATACCAAGGCGCCGAGCCAGGTGGCTGGGCCGACGTCATGGAACCGCGCCACCAGGTCCGCGGTTGGCGGATCTCCCGACAAGGCACTCGAGGCGCGTGTCTTACTCCGGGGTGCTCGGAGGCTGGGAAGCTGGCAAAAATACCACTACGCCGATAGTTAGCGCTCAAAAGACTCTTCTCGCAGTCGGCAGCATACTCAAATTATGTAGTATTAGTTGTGTAGTGTAGCTATAGAGCAATGTCAATATACTTGGTGCACACTAACATATTGCGGCTGTATGATTTCATCATCGGTACCTGAACGCCACGGCCCGGTCGTCGCCTGGGCCCGGTCGTCGCCTGGGTCCGATCACATGAGTTCCGGGGCCCGTAGCCATGACGGTGGTACTGATGGTTTTTTTTAAACTTACGCAACAGAAGGCACACGATTACAATGTAATACAGTCCGTCAATATATTTCAAAGGATGGGTATATACTCGACTTTACAAGTGAGTACGCGATAAGGAGAGGGCGACGGAAACAACGGTGTAGTGATTACCAGTTCAACATATCGAGAGGGAGAGACGAAGACGAGCGACACGAGGGGGAGCAACGGAGACGAACGACGCGACGGCGCGCGAGAGCGTGCGCGAGCTCGCGGGGGCGCGCGAGGGGGCGGGCGGGGCCCCGCGGGAGCGCGCGCGAGGGCACGCGAGGGGCCGCGAGGGGCCGCGCGAGGGCACGCGAGAGCCCGCGAGGAGGAGCGCCCCCTCGCGCGGGCTGCACGCCCACTCACTCCATGGCGGCGGGCGTGCCCGTCTCGTCCGCGGCGGCGCGACGCTTGCGCGGCTTGCCCTTGTCCGAGCGAGTCTTCCGCGTGCGCTTCTTGACCTGGAAGGCGGAGCCTTCGTCGGGGGCGGAGGCGTTGACGAACTGGAACGCCATCACGGGGGCGGCGGCGACCTGGCCCGTGGGGTTCTCGCCGGGGTTCGCACCGCCGTTGGAGGCGGGGGCAGAGTCCTGAGGGGCGGGGGACGTGTCCACCTCCATGGGCCCGGGGAGGGCGCCTGTCATGGAGTTGGCGTCGGTCGCGGCGCCGTCCCGCACGGCGGGCTCCTCGGGAGCCTCGGAAGTCGTCCCGCCCACGAGCGGCGCGGCGAGGGCAGCGATGGTGACGGAGGGGGGCGCCTCCCCGGCTTCGTGGGCCGTTACCCACGCCTCCCACTCAGCGTCGCTGAGCGCGCGGAAGAACGTGATATCACGTTCAAACGCGTTGAAGAGGAGGCGAATGGTGGTGGCGGAGTTGATGGAGCCGGGGGGGACGAACTTCGGGAGGGGCCACTTCTCGAGCACGATGCCGAACTTGGCGGTGATGAGCTCGGGGAAGCTACTGTATTGCATGCGCGCGGGCACGCCTCGCGCGCTCGGGCACGCATTCTCTGTACGTAGATAAATTGATACGAATATGAATAAACAAATAAAAAAACGTACGGAGCTTCTTCTTGATCAGCGCGCTGGTCTTCTTCTTGGAATCAATCAGTTGTTCGCGATGATTGATAGTGAGAGCTGGAGGACGCGTCAATAAGGAAATGTAAGCAACCAAGATGATGCTTACACTGCATGCCCGAGATGAGGAAGCCCTCCATCTCCATCGCGAAGGTTTCGAGGGTCTTGCCAGAGAGCGACGCCTCCGCGTATTGACGAACACGGTCATCTGTATAGAAGATGTACGGCGCGTTGTAGTGGTTGGGATGGGAGCGCGACGCCACCACGAGGAAGTTGACGTCCGTGCGCTCGTGCAAATCCGTGATCTACAGGAGTTGTTAGCGCCGGCGCGCGCGCGCGCGCGAGATTCGACGAAAGTACGAAAAAAACTTACCGTGCCCTGGAGCGACGCAAGCGTCGCACGCGTGTCGTTGAACGCGGCCATAGGGATGTTCTGGCGTCCGCGCTTGCGATTCTCCTGCCGGTCCGTGAGCTCCTTGAGGCCGTCGGCGGTGGCGGCCTTCTTCTCCTCTGGGGACATCTTCGCCCAGCGGCTGGAGAGCTCCTCCATGACGCCGTCGGACGAAACGCGCTTGNNGCCTGTAGCTGGGCGTGCCGCTCGTGGATGATCTGCTTGTACCAGTAAGCAGGCTTGTGGCCGTGCTTCTCGGCCATGCGCTCAGCCGCGGCCCAGTTGGCTTGACGGGCCGTGAGGAGATCCAGCTCCTCGTCGAGCCGGCCCTGCGCGCGCTTCTGGCGGACCGCGAGCTTGTCGGCGGCAGAGAGCCGGATGGGCGCGCGAGGCTTGCGGCGCCATGGAGCCTTGACGCGCCGGTAGGCAACCTTCTTCGCCGGCTTCCCGAGCTTCACGAGAAGCTTGTTAAGGTTTGACGTTGGGGCCATGGTGTCGGCGTGGGTGCGGGAGAGAAGGCGGCGATGTCGGGGAAAGATGGTGTAAGGACCGTGGGTGCTGGTACGGAGAGGTGGACTTACGGGGTGGGTGGGCGTTCGCGTCGCGTTTTTGAGGTTCGGAAAATTTCGCGAAATAATAGTATTGCCTTTGATGCATCTACCAGAAGTGGGGAAATTAGTCGGGCGTGCTCGGAGAGGAGGGAGGGAGAATACTTCTCTCATGAGGTGCGTCACGTGACACATGAGCAGGAATTGGGAGCATCCGCCGAAAGGTATACACCTTCTCGGAGGGGCGCGCGAGACCATTGATCGCGGAGAAATACCTAGTAGTAGCATGTAATAAGTGTGGTCAGTCGCGCGAAGCATTTGATAGAGTAAATCACCAAGGTCATGTTCGCGCGCCACCTCCGGGGAGGAGAGTGGACGGCGCGTCGAGTCTTGTATGTCCAATGAAGATTATTGGAAGCGCAATGGTCTAGAGGTGCGTAGGAAAGAAGGAGTTACCTACTCTACTGAACGATAGATGCGTGGGTGAGCGAAACGCACGAACGGGATAGCGAGTGCGAAAGAGAATACGCACCTTCCACTGCACCCATGACCGCTCTCAACGTCGTGGTGCATGTGGTAGCAGCCACCGCCTGGGTGCGAAATGGAAGGTTGCATCAGCACTGGATCGCGGACATACACGTAAGTAGCCGAGGAAGCCAGGAGAAGCACGAAAGAACTGAGATGGGGTGTGAACTCACTAACAGGTGGCGTGTCATGCTCTAGAAGCAGCAGTGATCGCGCCACCCTGAAAACGCTCCGCGCGGGCCCACGAAAGGCCACTGAAGCGATCTCGTAGTGTCGCACCTGGTGGTGATGCCACCTGCTGATGCGGCCAGGGAGACATGTCCCCTTCGCGCAGACCTGTGTGAGAAACAGCATGCGAAGTCGTGAGAATAGAACCTAAACCGACTATCCAGTTCGTTGATCGAAAGAACACATCACCTTATTTTAAAAATTAGTGGTCCGTATAGAAGACAACATAATTATAAACATCTAATCGAAACAAGTGTAAAGGGATGGAAAGATGCGACGAGAGAGGGTGGAGTTGGCAGTGCGGGGAAGTGGCGCATCGGACGCGCGGAGAGTGGCGCGCGCGCATTCAGTCGGCAATGACAGCTTGTGAGCGCCGTTTGGACATACGTCTACTTAACGCTCCGCTAATCTCGTGCGAAGCGCTCACGTAATGTGCTAATAATACTCGCGCATTCGTTATCAGCTGAATAAAAGTATTATCACGCGTACTCTAGACGGCAGACAACATGGGAACGTTGTGTGTGCTACATACATGGCAATCCATCTACCAACAGCTTGTGAGCGCCGTTTGGACAAACGTCTACTCAACGCTGCGCTAATCTCGTGCGAAGCGCTCACGTAATGTGCTAATAATACTTGCGCATTCGTTATCAGTTGAATAAAAGTGTTATCACACGCACTCTATACCGAGGATAGCATGGGAACGTATTGTGTGTACTACGAACATGGCAATGTAGCTAAACCGTGAGCCCCGCGAGAAATTCCAGCACACCGGCGAACTCTTCGTTGGCCTGATCGTCGTCCCCCAATTCCATGACGTCATCTACCTCCTTGGCGACCGCCTCGGCCTCGTCTTGAGGCACGTCAGGCACCATTGTGTCCGGAACGGCAGTCGAATCGCCGTTTGCACGCTTCCCGGGCGTTGTCTCGCCATCGTAGCCAGGCTGCTGGTAGAGATGAAGAATGTAAGCCATGTTCCGGGCATTGGCGGCCCGACGGCGCGAGCAATACAACTCGGTCGCGCCGTGTATGGGGTCATTGGACGTCTTCAACTGGTCCAGAACCTTGCGGAAGCCAGCTTCTTCGTCGCGGATCCAGGTGTGCATGCGACGAGCTTCAATCTTCGCGCGCTTCGCCTCTTCTCGGGCGCGGTCGATCCGGCGAGCGTGGTGCATCGTCTCCCGCACTGCTGGCTCCGTCCACCTCTTGCCCGATAGATCGTTCCGTGTATCCTGCAGAAGCGCAAATTCCTCGATAAAGGAATAGTGAGAAACATCGGACCAGTCGACCTGCTTGCCGTTCGGGTCGAGCTCACGTGACGCCGCGTTGAACTCCTTGACCGCGTTCCGGATAGCTTCGCAACGGCGTTGTAAGTTCTTCGCGATGTATGTACGAGCTTGGTAGCCTAAAAATACATTGAATAAAAATATTTGCGCGCGGAGAGCGGGACGACACTTACCGGTCTGCGCGAGGTTCAGCTTGTGGAGCTCGAACAGGCGCAAAATCACCAGTCTTTGCAGCTTGCCCAGCGCGACTTGGTATTTTCGCGTCTTGATGTACTCGACCGTGTTGTCGTACAGCAGGTCGCCGGGCTGCCACGTTCGGTCGACTTCCAGCTTCGCCTCGAGGCGCGCGACCTCGTCTTCGAGGCGTTCCACTCGAGCGCGAAGGTTTCGGCGCTCCGTCTCGAGCTTCCGCGTCGCTGAGAGGCCGGTGGCGTAGTCCGTGGGGCCGGACGTGGGGTCCAGGAACCGGAGTTGATCGTCCCGGGGCGCGTCAACCCCCGGTGCCTGTGGGGCGCGGTCCGCGAAACGCCGATCCGCGCCGTCGAGTTGGGTCCTGCCGCCGAGTGTGAACCTTCGTATCGCGCAACGAGATGTAAGAATACATACCGATATTTCGCGAGGTCCTTCAGCGCCTCCACGTACGCGATAGCGTGGAGGTTCTCAGGGTCTTCGTTTTGTAGTGTCGCGAAAAACGTGCGTTCTTCGGCTTCGAACGCGGTGAGGTCCGCTCGCGTGAGCGCTTGTTCCTTCAAGGTAGCTTCGAGGGCCGGCTCGGTGGCGATGATTGAAAGGTGTTGTTTGTAGTTGTTGAACAACATCATGCCGATGTTGCCATACTTCTCGTAGTCCATCTGGGTGAAATATTGGTGAATGTGTGAGAGGCGGCGGAACGGAGATGCGTAGCGAATAATCGGGGCGAGCTGGTTTGATCCGCTGAAGATGCGCTCGAGCGTCTCCAGGTCCTCGAGGCCGAGACCGCTTATGCAATTGGGATGATACTGTGTCTGGCACTTGTAGCTGTGGGAATATCCGTGGAACGCCGGCACGCAAAAACGCGAGCCGCTTTCCTTGAACTTATCTCCGAGGGAACTCGACAGTACTGTCCCTTCGAAGACGCATCCAATGTCATACCCGACACAGATCTTCTTCCCCGTGAGTTTCTCGAGGATTTTCGCCAAAATGGCAAGGGCGTACTTCGCCCTGACGTCACCGATCAGTGGCGGTGAAATTCAGTTTCGCTGCGCGAGTACTCACCGCTCGCCCGTCTGCACCATGTCGACGACATAGATGACAATGGAGTGTCTGCAGGCGCAGACAAAGATTCCAGTCTCGTCGAAAATGCCCCACATTTTTTTCTCTTCGTCGGCCGCGGCAGCTTTCCAGTTCCCGGCGCACCCGTGGTTGGGGTTCCCTTGCGTCGGGTCCGGATCGTCGGGGAGCGGAGGGGCCGAGGCCTCGGCATCGCCACCGGCGGCACGAGGGTCGGCCCGGTCGCGCAGGTCGGGCTTGCTCTGTGTTTGCCTGGACTTGACCTCGTTCGCGAACGAGTCCACAAACTCGCGAGAAAGATAATAATTACTATTGAACTGACGAACATCCCCGGCGACTCGATCGCCTCTGGTAGCGAGTCGCTTGAGCGAGTTGTTCCCGTCCATGGCGATGAGCCGCGCGAACGTGAGCGGCTCCTCGCCTTCCAACTATGGTAAAATATGAGCGCGCGACGCGGGGTAAGGCTAAAATTAGATGACGTACCTCGTAGGCACAAGCCGGACACCCGTTGAGCGCGCGCCAGTCCGGATCGCCGCGCCCGAGGACTTCCATGACGCGCTGGTCGACAACTTGCAGGATCTGGACGTAGACGTCGAATGTGTCTGCAATGGCGGTACGGTAGTGTCGACGATATGGTATCTACAAATGTGTAAATAAATGTGTAACTCGCGTATAGAGAAGCTAACCAAATATTTGTGGCATATTAACTTGGTGAACGCCTCCGTACTGAAAGAAGCCTTGAATAACCGGAGCTCGCGGAGGAGCTCGAGCGTCTTGATCGAGACCGCGATCGACGGAGACACCGGGGAATTAGGAAGGTAGCCGGACGCCACGAGCGCCTCGGAAGTGCGCTCCCCGGGCCGCACGGAGTACTCCACCTCGTTCGCCAAGGTGTAGAAGTCTAGAACGCGCATGGTCCCTGTAAGCTCCGGTTGCTGGGGCGCTTGCTCTGTGTCGTCTTGTTGTGGTTGTACCGTGTCGCCCTGCTGTGGCTGTGCCGTGTCGCGTCCATATTCGAATTTGAGGTATGCCGCCACGAGCAGTGGTATCTGCTCCTTCCAATTTGCGTGCGCGGCATCGAGACGTTGGCGCCAGGTGCGATCGTCATGTGCTACGCGGTGGCTGGAACTGCCAGGAACGACGTGAACATTGAGTACGTCATCACCTGTATGGTACTCACTGCCGGCGCGCCTCTATGATTCCCCGAATCGCTTCGGCTACGGAATCTCGCGGGTCACCTTCGTCGTCGGCGTCGAACCCATCTTCGCCGTCGTCCAAAGGACCTTGTAAGTAATCCATGGCGGCGTCGTATTCGAATTCTTGAGGAGCGTGAGTTCCTTGTAACTCTGCGAGCGTTATGCGGTCCTCCGGAGAGAGGCCTAGTTCACGTCAGCCACATTAGTAAGGCAGGGTCCCATCACTGCGTACCTGCTAGTAGCTTCGCGTATTGTCTGTCCGACTCGCGCTTGGCGTCGGCGATACCCTGAAGGCCCAGACTCTTCGTCTCCATGGTCGTGAATGCATGGCTCCCGGATGATGATGTCGCCGCAAGCTTTGGGCGGACAGTTGTGACCCGGCGCGACACGCCTTTCGGAGGCATAGCAGAGGTGTGGTGAGAGGAGGATGTATTGCAGGAAAACTATTTACTATGCGTCTACAATAATATATAGGGTGGCGAAAGTCATTCGTCCCCCCATTATGCACCGATGGAGTGCGGGCGTTGAGTACAATTAGCCGACCGTCGATCGTCGATTTACATTCGATCAGCGCCCTCGCTTCCTCAGCACCCTTCACTCCGTCACCCTCTCTTCCTCCTCCCGCTCCCTTCCTCCTCTCCCTTACCTCATGGAAGGCGGATCCTCAATCCAATTATTTCAACGAACCAATGGCGTATAGGGAGGGCGGAAGGCGGAAGACGGGAGGGGGCGGGCGGAAGGCGGGAGGCGGGAGGCGGGAGGCGGAGTCGGGGCCTCCGGAAGCGGGACACGGCCCGAGGGGGTGGCGTGCCGAACCGTCGGGTATCGCGCGGCTCTCCCTTTTTCCTCGTGTACCCACTTCCTCCCTCCTCCCCTCCTCTCCTCCTACCCATCATCTCCTTCGTCTAACTTCTACGAGCCCCATTACCGAGGGAGAGCGTGCAGGTGGAGGGGAATGGCGGGGGGGGGGTCGTCGGGCGGGGGAGGAGGGGTTGGTGGCGGAGGCGGGGGCGG
>FTLJ01001200.1:0-11775 GCA_900155495.1 Porogramme epimiltina | reverse complement strand
GCACTCGCCCCCGCACCTGCCGTCCCTGACGCTCCCCCTCCCGCCCCCACGCGGCCACTCCCGCACACCGTCCGCGTCGAGCGCCGCGAGCTCCGCGCGCTCCCCGTCCCCGTCCCCCTCCCCCTCCGCGCGCTCCGAGGCGTTCTCGCCGACGATCCTCGCGGACGACGTCCCCGGGCTCGAGTTCATCCGCGAGACGCTCTACGCCGCGCTCGCGGACGTCCTCGAGCGCAAGCCCCACCTCCGCGCGCTCCTCCGCGCCGATCCCACCCGCGCGTACTACGCCGCCGTTGCGCTCGCCATCGCGGACGTCGCCGCGTCCTCTGCGACGCGCCCGGACCCCACGCGCGCCGCCCTCGCCGCGCTCTCGCCCACCTCCCCGACACACGGTAACGGCAAGGGCAAGGACGCGGAGGAGCCGGTGCTGCGCGGGGTGCTGGGCCAGACGCTCGCGCTGCGCGACTGCCCGGCGGCGCTGCGCCCGTTCATGGCGGAGCTGTGCGCGCTCGGGCGCGCGCTGCACGAGACGGAGGACGCGGACAGCGCGGCAACGGTGCGCGCGCTGCAGCGCGGCGCGGCGCCGCCCGTGCCGCGGCTCGAGCGCGTGTACGAGATCCTGGAGCGCGGGGTGGGGTTTGCGCGGCGCGCGTCGGACGTGGGGCGTGAGGTGCAGGATGAGCCGGAGGCGCTGAGGAGGCGGCGTACGAGCACGGAGGGAAGGGCGGTGGCGTTTGCGAATAGGGTGAATGCGCTGGCGTTGGGGATGACGAAGCTGAGGGCGTTTAGGGAGAGGCAGGAGATGGTGTTCAAGGTCCTTGCGGGGGTGGGGTCGTAGTTGCCTCGGGAATCTACGGGCCCGCGCTGCCGCAGCTACTGATGTATTTATCGTATTGTATGCGCCATGTATCCCACACGTGTTGTACTATACCCGCGTCTAATCGGCCATTCTGAGGATTGGTTCCGGAGTGTCCTCCGAATCCTCCACAGCAGTGTCCACGAATTCACGCAGGAGCAGAGGCTTCGCAAAACATCGCATAGATCGAGTTTCTACTACTAGATTTAGTTATGTGCGACTGGACAGCGTACGAATACAGATCAGAGTTGGCTAACCACGACGTGCGAGAGAGAGAGGAGAGGACTGAGCGGGTGCGTTACAGCGACATCGACATCGACATCGGCGTCATCAGGAGCGCGGGGGAGCGTGTGGGTGGGTGTATGTACAGACGTTTACAAACGACTATGGCGCGCGGCGCACCCCGCCGCCAGGGTATGTAGAGCTACAATCGGACGAAGCGTGAGAGACGAGCGAGGGCGAGCAGCCAGAGATGCGACAGAGCGTAGGAGAGCCTCCAGGGGAGTGGGATTGGTAGTCTAGTGTGTCTTGGCGGGGCGTAGCGGTGCGTTGCGTGGGGGTGGTCGTGGGGCGCCGGGTGGGTTTCCTCAGCCTTCAGGTGCCGCCGCCTTGTGCGTGTCCGGGCGCGCCGCCGGGGTTCTGCATCCCGCTGACGTTGTTGATGTACGTCCCCCAGTCGTCCCACCTGCACCAACCCCGCGCATGGGTCAGCGCGCTGCTCCGATAAGGAAGAGGGGACACGAAGGCTGGAAGACTCACTCGAGCGACGACGGCGCCGACGACCACATCGTCAGCGTGTTGTCCGCGTACGCCAGCTCCTCCGACGTCATCACGGGCAGCCCCCCGGCCGCGCCTCCTCCGCCCGCCGCGGCCGCGCCCCCGCCGGCCCGCGCGCTGGGGTGCATCGCGTGCACCGCGGCGAACGGGGACGACTCGGAGCCGAACATCTCGCTGAACCCAGACGCCTGGAGCGCGTACATGGACATCATGCGCGGGTCGAACGGCGTCCCGTCCTGCGCCGGCGGGCTCATCGCGGACATGTGCGCGGACACCTGCTGCTGGGCTTGGGCGTGCGCGGGCTGCCGCTGCTGTTGCTGCTGCTGGGGCTGGCGCCAGTCGGACGCGTAGGTCGCGCTGAAGCCGGGGTGGAGGGGCATGCGCCCGAGCTCCTCGGTGTGCAGCGGGAGCGCGTAGGGCGCGACGCCGCTCCCGCTCCCGCTCGATGCGGGCGTCGACGCGCCCGGGGAGGGCTCCTCCGGGGGCGGGAGGGCAGACTTGGGCCGGAGCGGCTGGGCGAAGGTGGAGGCGGCGAGGGAGGGGCCGTCCTTGGAGAGGCGGCGGCTGTTGATCCACGTGCGGGGCTGCTCGTCGGTGCCGACGAGGAGCTCCGAGTGGAGCGGGAAGGCGGAGGCGGGCGGGATGAGCGGGCTGTCCGAGTCGCGCTCTCGCTTCTGCGACGGCGCGGGCGACGTCTGCGGCAGCGGGAGGTCGCCCACGGACGCGAGCTCGTACAGGATGTCCCTGTGACCAACCGCGTCAGTGTCTGTGACAGCGAGGGGGTCGTCTCGCCCGGAATGGGTATAACCACATACCATAATCGTCCGGCTGTGTGCCACCTGGGGGGAAACAAGGTTTAATGTGACTGGCGCGAGGGTGAGTGGATGGCGTGACGACATACTGGGGCTCAAGCAATCGGAGCATCTTCATGCATTTGTGGACGTCTGCCATCTCCTTTGCAGGGTCTAATGATAGCCCGGAGCGCTTGCCGCCCCAGATGTTGAGGAGCAGGACGATGCCGGCCGTGAACAGCGACATCTGCGCGCAAACCCACGCTGAGTACCGACATATCCACAAGCGCCCACGAAAGCTGAAACGCACCTGGTTGAAGTAGGTCGGGCACCCGGAACGCTTGGCCTGGACGTCGAGCACGTGGATGCACGAGCGGGCGGCGTTGGTGCAGATGGCGAGGGAGGGGAAGGAGAGCGGGGACGGCTTGCGCGGGGACGGGATGAACGGGCGGTGGACGGCGATCTGGAGCTGGTAGTAGTTGGCGTACAGGTTCGCGGACTGGTTCAGGAACAGGATGTTCTCGCGCGTCGGGTCCCAGCGCACTGCAGGGAGGGGGAGGGGACAGGCAGGGTCAGCGGCCCGCGACGGGGCCCTGCGGGAGATCGCGGAGCGGGCGCTTACGATGGTCAGGCACGGAGTCGATCCACTTGTTCAGGGCCGAGTCGAGCTCGGCAACGATGTGCTGCTCCCACTGCTGCCCGACGAATCCGAGAAGCGCCTTCGACTTGTTGATCGAGTACTGTCCGCGCGCGGTCAGCGGCTCGCGCGTTCCGTGCGCAAAGGCAAGCGGAAGGGCTCACGATGGTGCGCATGGCGAAGGCGAGGATCTGGTGGAGGCGGACGAAGCAGTTGAAGAAGGCGACCTTGGAGGGCTTGCCGGGCGGCTGCTTGAATGCGGGGCCCGCGTCGGAGGCGACCCAGTACTCGTCATCGCACTCGGTCGGCAGATCCGTGTCGAAGCTGCAGGACGTTCAGCGAATCCCGAGGTGCCGGACATGACCAAGACAGACGATTAGCAAGCCGTGCCCCGCGACCGTGCGCCCCGACCCCGGCCATCCAACCTTCGGGGGTTGCTTCGCCTTAGCCCCGACGCGCGGGGCGAGGTGTGGCGGCGAAATGTGGCGGGGGACAGCGGTGGGGAAGCGAAGGGCGGGGCAACGGCCGAAATCAAACCCAAAAGGGCGGGAAAGGAAAAGAAAAAGGAAAAGGGCAAAAGCGAAAGAAAGAAGACGCACTCCTCGTCCTGAATTGCGCAGGGGCGGCCGAGGGCGAAGCTGGTGTTGCGGTCCATGGCGACGAGGACCCAGAACGCGCGCCGCCAGAGCTCCTCCTCCACCGTCGGCGCAACGCTGTACACCTTCTTCCGGTGCGCACCCACGTCCTGCGCCATCCGGATCCCCACCCCGATGATCGTCCAGCACGCCTGCGGCGCCGACGTCCCTTGCAGGAACCCCGCCGTCAGCTGTGCACCACAGCGCGTGTGCGGCCGTGCACCCAACGCAAGGCGAAATAATTATCGGGCGCGTCGTACGATGCGGGGCGAGAGGGGGGAAGCGATCCGGGAGAGCGAGCCGGTGAGCACATTGCGATAACGTGAACGTGGCACGGCAACTGGCCACGCGCGAAAAGCGCAGGGGGCGACGTACCGCGTAGATTTGCAGGTCGTACAGCCGCGGCGGCGCGAGCAGGCTCTTGCGCACCATCTGCACCTGCTGGAACCACTTCCAGCCCGCGCTCTGCGGGATCTCGTGCTGGTCGAGCAGCACGCGCGGGTCGTCCGTGAAGCGCGCCCCGTTGGCGCACACCAGCAGCACCGTCGAGCCGAAGCCCTCGTCGTGCAGGTGCAGGCCCTCCCGCACGCCCTGCTCGAACGTCGGCCGGTGCAGGAGCGGCATCAGGTCGTTCATGTTCGTGAAGTACAGGTCCACGAGCGTCTCCAGCAGGTCCGGCGGCGGGAAATCTTTGTGCGGCGAATGTTCGTCCTGCACGTTCGATGACAGCCACTGCGCGCGCGATAAAAAGCGTTGGGGATCAGTGCGGGGAAGGGAAGGAAAGGGGGCGGGAAGGTTGGGGTCAATTGCGCGATAACACGTGAAATCGGGTGGGCCACCCACGGGGTGCAGACTCCAGTACTGCTGCCGCCGCTTGAGCAGCGTGCAGTGCGCGTCGGGGTCGATCGTCTTGGGCATCTCGACGCCCGCGTACTCGTGCTTGAGGTCCATCGCCGTCTGGATGAACAGCAGGCTGCTCGACTTGCCGTGGTAGCGCATCGTGCTCGGGTTCACGCTCATCTTCTTCAGGTTCTGCACGATGTTCCGCTGCGCGATGATCTCGTCGTCGCTCGGGTCCAGGTCGTCCGCCTCGCCCTGCTGCTGGGGCGTCGCCGCCGCCGACGAGGACGACAGCGCGGGCGGGGAAGTCATCGAGGCCGGCTGGCTCGGGGTGGTGGGAATCGCATACCCGGGCGGCTTCGATGTGGACGCACTCGAGGGCTCGCCCCGGTCGGTGGCCCAGCCGTCCCTGTCAAACGAGCCGCCGAGCTCCTTTGAAAAATCGGCGTTCGGGCATAACTGTTTGGGTCGAACGAAGCGGCCGTTAGATAATGGTTGTTCGACGACCCTGGCTGCCCGCCGCGCGCGGACGCCCGTAGATTCGTAAATGGCGTGCGGAAATTGTGGCAGGCGTACCGCATCTTCACACCGCACGGCATGGGTACTACGGGCACGTCCGAGGGGCATGTGCGGGAGGCCAGTGCACGCCCTTGCCCCGCTGTGTTCGCCGTAATATTCTCAGCGGCGGGATGTGGACGCCGGGGAAGTATGGAGGCAGGCACTCGGTGGACGCACGCCAGACAAATGGACAAGACGGCGGGGCGGCACGCACCTTGTTTAGGAGGGTCTCCATCTTCTCGAGGCGCGTCTCGAGGCTCTCGACATACCTGCAACGCACGGCGCGCAATAGCCGCGCGAGGACGACTGAGCGTGGGGGGAATTTGACGGTTGGAATGACGGGTACGATTACTCACCCCTTGGGTGGACCGCGCTTCTGCGTGGGGGCTGAGCCAACGGTGGAAAGGGGCGGAATGCGGGGAGGTGAGGAGGGGGGAAAGGACGGACCTTGGCTGCCTCGACGTAGGTGCACTCGAGGCGGTAGGAGACGCAGTTGGAACACCTATTGTTCGACATTTGCGGGCCATCGCCTGGGAGGCAGGGAGGGGATGAGCGGGCGGTGGCGCGGGGTGGGAGGCGTGTGGGCTAGAGAGGGGCTCGAAAATTACTCACAGCGGACTGGCAGGTCGGACGCGGATGGCGGGGCACGGTGCAGCCCGTAGATGAGCGGGTGGGTAAGGGCCACAGTAGGATGGGGGAGGGGCGGGCTGCGCACTTTTCTTTCTGCGGCACATGTCGCAGGCGCGCTGTATCCTGCGCTTCTTGGCGTTCTGGCCGAACTCGCCATCGTTGTAGTCCTCCTCGGGCGACGACATGGGCGGGGACGGCGCAGGGCACGCAGAGGGGGAGGGGTGCTTAGGGACTCGAGCCCTGATAGGAGGGAAGGGGAGAGCCGAGATGAGCGTGAGACTGGGAGGCGGGGGCGGAGCACTGCACGCGATGGGGATCTGGGAGGTGCGCGGGGCGGGCGGGGGATGAGTCAAGGGGGTCGCGTTGTGGAGGGATACAAGTATGTATGGGCGGGGGCGCGCAGTCGGGAACGTGACAGAGTTTGGGTCGGGAGGCGGAGGTGGGGCGAGGGGCGAAGGGGCGAAGGCGAGGTGTGGGATCGGGCGTTGGGGTCGAGAGCTCGGAGGCGGAAGGAAGACGCGTAGGCGTCCGGCAAGCTCGCCGCCCCCGCTGGCGACGCCCGCGCTCCATCCCTTCTGTACCCGACTTTCCGCGATCGACGCACTCTCCATCCTCCGCAACCTGCGAGCCCTCCCCACTGCCCGCAGCCCTCCCGCGAGTCGTTCAGCGTTCAACATACGATGCTGCCTTTCTCGGCGTGCGGAACTCAAAGTCGCGCATTCTGGAAGCGCAGTGTGACTCAACGCGGCTCGGCCGCGGTCGCTCGCAGCCGCAAGCATACAGTCTCTCGCTCTTCCCCAGCCCGCGCCGATGACTCCTGCAAAGTGTTGACAGCTCGCCGTCGGGCGTGTTCAGGGTTTTGCTGCGCGGCCCCACAGCCCCCCGCTCCTACTCATGGTCCATGCGCGCACGGGGCTTCGTAGCCCAAGCAATTACGAGACGGACACGTCTGCCCAGGTCTTCGCGCGCCCTCTAGCGGCCTCGCGCTCTGTTCACCCGGGCGATTGCTGAGCGAGCACTCGGGACTCAGCAGGCGCGCGCACGCCCACCGCGAGCGCAGACGTGTCCCCAACGCCGCCCCGATCGCGATTCGCCCTGGCCAAGCATGCACCCCCAGAGCCCACCGCCGGGCTGTGTCCTAACCACGACAAATCCCTCAGAGTCCTCGTCCACGTGGCGCGCGCGAGCATATGATATCGCCATCCATCTCGGCGCGGGCGCCCGAGATACGATCCCCGCGGCGTCAGCCTCCCTGACCGGCCCTGCGAGCAGTCAAGTACACGATACGCCAACGCGTCATCGTTCGCGCCACGTACCGTCGACCTCGACCTCGACCTCGCGCACAGCCGGCGCGGGGCTCGCAGCAGGCACTCGTTCTTCGGTCTGCACAGCGATCCTCGCCGGCTGGGGTACGCGTACCTCCTCCGAGTCGACTACAGTAGCACAGACACAGGAAGCTCCTCGGCACGCTTCTGCAAGGGCCATCTCGCACAAGTGCGTTACAGCCCCATCGAAACATGTGAGACATACAACAAGGCCGCGACCGTCAACCAGCTTCACCCCGGCTATGGGTCCGCCGGAAACTCTAACCGCGCGAAGCACGATGGCCCGCGGACGAAGCACGAAGAAAAGGGTGCATGGGGATGGCCGCTGTCGGCCAGACGACCGTCCTAGCATTAAACACTCGACACGAACACAATATATATACACAGAACGCACGCGGCGACGCTAGCACGCACGGAGGCCGTATGCAGTATAAGCTAAGCGGATGCGTACGTACAGTCCAGAGCGCCACGGATTCGCACACGGACAGGGCGGGCGACGCGGTGCGGGGGTGGGGTTAACGGAAATAAGGGGCGTGGGCGCACACAGTGCTCGAACGGGCA
Source organism: Porogramme epimiltina (assembly GCA_900155495.1). NCBI lineage: Eukaryota > Fungi > Basidiomycota > Agaricomycetes > Polyporales > Polyporaceae > Porogramme > Porogramme epimiltina. Next base: position 4,168 of record FTLJ01001200.1, on the reverse strand, counting down.
ATGGCGTGTGCGGATGCGGGGGCGAAGGGGGGGAACGAGGACGAGAAGGGCGCGACGAAGCACGACTAAATGCCGTGCACGCGTCCGCCGCGCGTCCGACGGGGGCGTACGCTGCACGCCTCGATCCGGGCGCCTGCGGAGAAGGCCTGTCTCGTCGGAGCGCGGGCCTGGAACGGGTGCGGATGTGGGCAATGTCGTGGATTAAAGATGGCGGTGTGGGGACATATGGATGGATGCATAACGATGCGGGGATGCGGGAGACGAAGATGCGGGGATGCGAGGGGATGATGCGTGGTGCGTGCGTGCGTGCGTGCGTACGGACTGATCAGGGCCAGGACTGCGTATACCTCGACGACGGATGGCGGGGAGAATGGAGCGGAACATAACGGATGTACACAGGCGGCCAGGCGGGAAACATTAAGCTAAATATCGTACAAACAGACCTGCATTAACCCCAGAACTACGTGCAGTATGAAAAAACGGAACGAGAAAGTGGATGAAGTGGATGTGCATGCATGACGAGGGCGAGTGGCGACCGACGCAGAGCGCACGGGGCGGCACCGCGCCCGCGAGAAGCAATGGGGATGGGGATGATGATGATAGTACAACGGCAAACTCGCAGTGACGCAAGCCGCCCAGGAAGCAGCACAGAACACAGACGAGTACGGCACGCCGCAGCGCGGCGCGACGCGGTGGGGCAGCCTGAGCGGACGACGACCACGCCCCGCGCGCGGACTCGGGGTGCTCACCACCCCGAGTAGTGGTAGTCGTCCGCCCAGCTGCGGTTCCGCGCCATCGCGCGCTGCCGCCGCTCCTCCGCGTCGTCCTCGCCCTGCTGCGAGCCGCCCGCGCGGGCCTGATGCTGCTGTGCGCCCTCGCCGCCGCTGCCGTTGCCCATCGTGGTGAGCGGCCGGAGCCCGCTCCCGAGCGCACTCGCGCGGCGGCCCGCCATGTTGATGCGGCTCACCTGGCGCTCCCAGAGCAGGTTCCGGCGGAGGCTCTCCGAGAGCTCCGTCTGCAGCATCTGCCGCCGCGTCGTGCGCGGCGTCATCGGCGGCGCGGGCGCGGGCAGGTTGTACGGGTGGCTCAGCGGGATCGGCGCCGTCGCGACGGCCGCGAGGCCCGCTGGGGCGCCGTTGTCCCGCGCGAGCTGCTGCAGCTGCTGTTGCATCTGCTCGCGCTGCCGGAGCGCCTTCTGCTGCTGCGAGAGCAGCCCCTGCGTCTGCCCCTGTGCGGGGGCCTGGGCTGGGGCCTGGACTGGCGGCGGGTCCGTGCGGCGGCGGCGCGCGGGGTCCGCGAGCGCCGCGAGCTTCTGCTGTGCGAGGCTCCGCGAGACCTGGATCGTGTCGTCCGGGTTCTCGTCGTCGCTGTCCGACTCCATCTCCTGGCCCTGCGGCCGTCCCTTGGACCGGTACGCGCCCTGGCGCGGGTCCCCGCGCGCGGGCGGCGTGGGGGCCGGCGGGGGCGCGAGCGGCTCCACAGGGGCTTGGGCCGTCACCTGAGTGGCGAGCGCGACGGCGGCGGAGCTCTTGCTCATCTGCAGCATCGGCGTGACGTGCCCGGGGGCGTGCCCTGGCGCGTGCGTGCCGCCGCGCCGGAACTGGGTCATGTCCTGCGTGGACTGCGTCGAGCGGTACGGGTGGTTCGGGGGGAAGATGTTCGGGTCTGGGTTGAGCAGCTGCGAGAGCAGCCCGGAGCGCGTGCGGTTGAGGTTCGAGTACGAGCGCTTCGGCACCTTGGCGAACATGTCGCGCTGCCGCGCCTCCTCTTCCTCCAGCTGCCGCCGCCGCGCCTCCTCCTGTGCGGCGCGCGCGCGCTCCTTGTCCTTGCGCGGGCTCGGGGACGCGTCGTCCGCGCCGCTGTCGTCCGACCACTCCGAGTCGTCGTCCGTGTCCGTCTCGTCCTCCGAGGACGTGATCACGATCTTCCGGCGGTGCTGCGACGGCCCGGCCCCGTTCGCGTTTGCGTTTGCGTGCGCGTGTGCGGCGTTGGCGGCGGCGGCGGCGGCGGCGAGGCGTGCCCGCCCCTGTTTCGAGCTGGACTTGGTCATCGCCGGCGGCGGGCTCGTCACGCGGGCCTTGCTCGACTCTGCCCGCTTCTCCTTTTCCCGCTCCCGCACCTTCTCCTTCGGTTTCTCCTTCTTCTCAGCCTCAACCAGCACCGCGTCCACCGCCGCCGCGCCGCCGCCGGAGCGCGACCCGTTCGAGGACGTCGACCCAATGTTGAACGTCGCCGCGCCCTTCTTCGCCTCCACCACCGCCACTGCCGCCGCCGCAGCACCGGCGGCAGCGCCGTTCGCCTTCTTGGCCGCCGTCGTGCGCGGCTGGTGCGAATGCAGGCGCGACAGCGCGGGCCGTGCGGGCGCGTGCCCACCCTTCGGCTTCCGCGCCGCGGCGCCCACTCCGACTCCGCGCGGGTGCCGCTTCGCCGCGGCGCCGCCCGCCGCGGCGGGCACCGCGAGCTCGGAGCGCGTGTGGCTCGAGGAGGCGCCGCTGCTCGGGCTCCGTCCGGCCACTCTGTCCGCGCCGGGCGCGGGCTCGCGCCCGCGGCCGTGCACGGTGCCGCCGTCGGGCGCGGGGTCGGGGTCGGCGCTCGGCGCGTGCGCCTCGGAGCGCGCGGGCGAGGGGAGGGGCGAGTCGGGGGAGCCCGCGTCGGGGAGGAAGAAACGGCGGTCGTCGAGCGGGTGCGGGTGCTTCGCAGACTTCGTGGGCGGCAGCGCGGCGGGCTGCGGCGGCTTCGCCCTTGGCGGTGATTGCGTTTGCGTTTGCGTTTGTGTTTGTATTGGCGGCGGCTGGTGCTGCTGATCGCGCTCGCGCGTGTCTGGTCCCGTTTCCGTTTCCGCGTCTGCGGGTGCCGACATGGGTGCAGGTACGGCACCATTCTGCCTTGCCGAGCTCAGCGTGAGGTTCGCGGGTGCGCGCGGCCTGGGCCCGCCCGAGACTGGTGCGGGCGGGGCGACAAGTGGGCGCACGGGCTGGGGCGGCAGGAGGTGCGTCGAGTTGTGGGTTGCGGCGGAGGGCGCATGCGATATGCTTGGTGTTGCGGGCGGTGTTGGATGCGGTGTAGGGTTCACGACGACAACGCGCGGGAAGGACGCCGTTGGGGGATGTGCGGGCGGCGTCGCGGGGAGCTGGACGGTTGGCAGGGAAGCGGCGAGGACAGGGCGCGGCTGCGCGATACGGGGCGCAGTGGGGCGCCGCGGGCGGGCGGCCGCCTTTGCGCCGTCGACGGCAACGTCGACCTTGCGGGGGAGGATATCGAGGATGATTTTACCGACGCCGAGGCTCGAATGTGATTTAGTGCGCTCCATGGGCGCGCTCGCTGTGCTCAGGCGGCGGCCCGCGCTCATGACGGTCGTCGCAGAGTTCTGGGCATGCCAGGAGCGGGCCGTAGCGGTGTCGGTCGATGCGTCGAGGGATGGATGTGGTAGTTGCGCTAGGGGGAGGGAGGGGTGTCGTCAGCAAGACCACCCGATAATTCCCGCAGGAGAAGGGGAGGCAGGGGAACGCACCTTGCTGAGCGACGAGGCCGTCGTCTGATACGGGGGTGATAGGTGATGGGCTCCGCTTCTCGGAAAAGGAGGGGGAGAGGGAGCCGGGGGAGGTGGAAGGGGAGCATTGGGCAGACGCCATCTCGCGGTACCAGAGGCGCCAGGAGATGTTTTCGAGGCGGCGGCCGTCCTTGAGCGACTCTTTGCACTTTGTGAAAACTGGGGACAAAGGGTAAAAAATGAGAACGGAAGGGAAGGGCGAGGAAGGGGGAAACTGAACGCACGGGCCCAGAGGCTGAAGAGGGCATCTTCGCCCTCGAGATCGCGGACGACGTCTGCGGCGACGGAGAGGATGGGGGTGGGGAAGGTCGAGATCATGGAGGGCTGGGCTGGAGCGAGGAGAAAAGCAGGAGTAGTAGTAGTACAGATAAGAAACGAGTGCGAGAGGAGCAGGAAAGCAGAGCAGCAAGGGAGGATGTACAGCGGGTGCGGGGGAGAGATGAAGCGTCGGGGACGGGAGTGGGGGACGCCTGGAGGGTGAGAGGGCCTTGTGGGGTGAGACGGGGTGGCCGGAGAGGGGCTCGAGGGCCAATGGGTGCCGGCGGGGGGGATGGGGGGGGGGGTAGACGGGGGGGAGGGGGGGGAGGGGGGGGGGGGGGGGGGGGGGGGGGGGGGGGG
>FTLJ01001199.1:0-41937 GCA_900155495.1 Porogramme epimiltina | reverse complement strand
GTCTATGTAGTACTACAAAAGTATATATTTTTTTCCTGATGAAGGTCACAGAGGTCACCAATTTCTGGGAATATTGGTTCAGAGTATACACAACAAAAGTCCTAAAATTACTCCTGTAACGAACAAGGTCCACAGTTCGCGATTTACTGATGAGTTCAGGGCTCCGGGAACACTCCGCTCTTCCCGGAGCCCTCGCTCATAGTACACAACAGAGGCCGCACGTCAAGCACGCTATCACCGCGGCGATCCCTTCGAAGATCGCTATCTGGGGCGTTAGACGTGGCGCCACTCGCGGACTTAAGCGAGGGACGCACCGAGGAATACGCATTCGAAACAGCCCACGATCGCGGCGCCGAGGGTGCAGATTGCGTCTGCGAGGCACGCGAAGACGCCTGGAAACGAGGGTGCCTTAGCGTTACCGCGCGTCCTTTGCGAGGGTCCTTTGGAGCCCTAGGAAGGGGACAGCTATGACGTCAGCTCACCTACTATGCAAGATATGATAATTCTGGTTAGGAGCAGGTTCCAGAGTTAGCGGGTTGACGACAACTGTCGAGTTCGTTGGGCAGCGTACTTACCCCATATTATACGGGATATGGGCGGGTCATGAGCATTTCACGTAGCGACAGGTCGGAAGGACGCTAATATATGTGGCTCGGAGCTCCTTCCGCGTCGTGGGACTAGCGTGGGTCCAGGCGTAATGCGATGACGTAGTGCTCCTATGCAACTGCGGGACCGACGAAGTCTAACCTCACGCGGGTCACAAATGGCGCCCGCTTCAGGCTTTGCTCTGCTTTTCGTGTGGCATCATGCACGGTCAAATGGGAAACGTCAAGGTCATGTGTTCCGTTGAGGAAACTATGGATACAGGTCTGTTACCTACAATGTATCGTACTAGCTCTAGGGAGTGCCGTCTATCCGTTCTAATGATCATCTCAAAAACCAAGCCAGGAAGCTGCTATTAAACCAAGAAAGCGAAAGCAGGAAAACGATGCGTGAAAATGGGGAGTCCGTAAAGCGTCCTGATCGTGTGCGAAATGTACCATGCAAGGGCCCTAGACGTTGAGGTCGCCGGGCCGCAGTACTGGCACCTCGTGGACGACGATGTGAGGGGTCTCGACCTCGTCAACCTCGGAGGGCAGGTCATCCTTCGAGTCGCTCTTCTCCGCCTCCTCCTCGTCGACGCCAACTTTCTCGTTTTCGATCACGACCTCCTCGACGTCCTCAAGCGTTTTCTCCTTCATCGCGGCGACCTTTTCTTCTTTCTCCGTCGCATCCGCGGAGCCCTCCTTGGAGACGCGGTAGAAGACGAGCATCGCGAGCCACTCGACGATGACGAGCGCGAGCAGGAAGTAGTACGCAGCGGCGCGGCCCTCGTACGAGCGCTCGCCGCCGCCGGTCTTCTTCTCGACGCTGCTCTCGATGGAGCTGACGGCGGAGATGCCGATGGCGGAGCCGAGCTGGAGCGCGCCGTTGAAGATCGCGCCGACGGTGCCGGCCATGGACGAGGGCGAGGTGCGGAAGATGGCGATGTTGGTGTGCGTGTAGGTGAGCATCGCGCCGGCGGAGCCGAGCACGAACGCGGGGAAGATGAACGGCCAGTACCGTTCGGGGCGGTCGGCGAAGACGAAGAGGATGGTCGCGACGATGCAGAGGCCCTCGCCGGTGAGGATGAGCCACTTGGAGTTGATGACGCGGGAGAGCGAGCCGGTGAAGCTCATCGCGAACGCGAGGACGCCGATGGGGATCCTGTAAAATGAGGCGTTAGCTTTGAGGAATCATGTATGGTGTACGAAAGAACGTACATGTGAATGGCAGTGGAGATGGCGCTCCAGCCCCACACGTCTTGCCACAGGGTCGTGTAGATCGTGAAAATTGTCGTCCACCAGAAGAACGGCAGCAGCGCCGTGAAGAACAGCACCATGAAGTTGGGCAGGAACCACGTCCGGGGAGGGATGGCGGCACGGTCCGCTGGGATGCGCGTTTCGAAGTAGAAGAAGCCGAAGACGAGGAACACGGCGATAATAAGGGGCGCGAGAACACCAGCAGAGCCCCACCCGGACGTTGTGCCGGAGGTCACGGCGAAGATGAAGAGGATGAGCGCGACTGTGAGGGGTGGCAAAGTTAGACGAAGCGTCAGGGTGCAGTAGAGGAACTCAAACTAACCGGTGAGAATAGACACGCCGCCGAGGTCAAGGCTCTTCCAACGCGCATGTTGGCGCGGACCGAGGTCCTCCAGACGCGGCTCTTGAGCGGGGATGAGGAAAATGCACACCGTCGCAATCGGCATGCAGACCAGTGCGACGAACCAGAACACCCACGACCACGAGGCGAACTGGACAAAGATCGCGCCAATGATGAGGCCGAGAACTACAAAGTAACCAATCAGCGTGGACGTTCCACGGACATCTAGTGGATGCGACCCACCATTGCCGACCGCTCCGCAGCCGCCGAATACACCAATCGCGCGCGCCTGTTCAGCGGGTTCCGTGAACACGTTCACAAGTAGCGTGAGCGCAGACGGAATTGTCATGGACGCGGCTGCAATTCAGAATTTAGTACGTCAAATTGACGTGATAGCGCGAAGTTGAGACCCACCGATACCGCTGAGCGCGCGCAAGACGATAAGAGGGATTTTGCTGGTGACAAACCCGGCACCGATGGAGAGGACGCCGAGGGCAGCCACGCCGCCGATGAACGCGAACTCTGCAAAAGTGGAGTTAGCTTTCACGGCCCGGCCCGGGATACCCGGGATAGAAAGATTTGAGGAAGCACTCACTCGGGTTGTAGACATCGCTTATACGTCCGCTCTATGTACAACAAACACATCGCCATTAGCGTCCCTGTTTACCCCCGCGCGTAAAAAAAAAAAGAGCGAACTCACAATCAAGAGGAAAGACGCGAACGTGAGTTGGAACGCGCTGATGATCCACGTTGATTCCGCCTCGGTCATGTCGAGGGCCGTGACGAGGGCGGGGATCGCAGAGAAGAGCGCGGAGTTGTTGAACGCGTCGAGGAACTGCGCGAGGCAGAAGATGATGAGCAGCACATATCGCCGCGCGGTCGAGTACTGCTGCGGGACGCGGCCGTCGACGAGGGTTTGCGCGGGCGAGAGGACCGTTGAGGGGCCGTTTGAGGAGGGTGGCGCGAGCATGGCGGGACTTGGAGCTTGACGTGAGTACGAGCGCAGGTAGCGGGGTCGTTTGCGGGAAGCGGGCGCGGAGGCACTCAGAGTCAAGTCAAGGGCTCGGGGGAGGAGGGTGGGCACAAGCCCTTTGTACAGAGGAACGTGCGACGGTCGTACGGGTCGTGCGGGGAGTCGTGAACAAAGACGGGGTCGAGTGGTATGTCCGCGGAGGCCTTATGTACGGTGCCTCGCGCTGCTCGCGTAAGAAGTTTTCCGGCGGAGAGGCGCGCCAGAGAAGTGGGTGCCCGCGGCCGGGAGTCATGGCCGTGTCGGAGGCGGAAGCGGGACAGGTTGCCTGCGAGCCTGGGTCTTGGATGTGCTGACCCATCAAACACGTCGACGCGAGCGATAACCAACGCGCGTCCCGTCCGCGCACGGGGCCCGCTAAGCCCTGCAAATCCCAGCAGCCAATCCGAGCGCGCGCGGCAGCTGAGTCAGCAGGCGGTGAAGACAAGATCGTTCGGTCCGGGCGGCTTGGTTGCCTTTTACGTGACCCTCTTGCCTGTTTCAGCCCATCGATCAACCCGGTAAATCCTCGGCGCATCCCCCTCAGCCACCCGCCGGGTCCTCACTTGGCCTCCCCGCAGTCAGTACGTTTGTCATGGTCCCTCCCCCGCAACAGAATTTCCTCAGAAAGACGTCTCCGCAGAGAATGCGGGGAACAGGCACTCCCCAGGTGCTCCCCCCACGTTCGCTCACTAGCTTTAGCTTCATGGCACCCCTGAACGAGCTTGTCGGACGTCCACGACACGCCTCAAGTTTCAGCGCTGACTCATTCCCCGGTTCTGTACATTCTCTCGATGTTCCCCCTCCGGTCGCGATATCATTTCCCTAACGGACATCGTGGCTACTTCTTTCGGACGGAAGTTGCATCCGCCGGCACGACCCCACCCTGTTGGCCGAGGACCGCTTTCCTTACAAAGCAGTTGCATTTGTAAGGCGGCGGGAAGACGTTCGTCTCGATTTCCCCCCCTAGCGCCACAGATCGTCATGGGCTTCATAGGCTTGAGCGACTTACATTTAGTTCGAATGAACGCCTTCGCGATCTTCGACATTTATGGCGCGTGTCTCTCTCATGCCCGAGGCACCTCGGCTTGCAAGTGATACATGCCCGTTGCTTTGTGCCGCAAGGCGCAAGAAAAGCGTGCTAGGTACGTGGCTGACTCCGTCAAAGTTCCGCACCCCAATGAGTCAGCTAACCAGCACGTCCCTTGTAGGATAGCGCAATGTTTAGTGTGCCAGCAATCCTATGCCACTTGATGATCGAACGCCCCGTTCTCGTTGCCCGGGATGCGATTTGAGGATAACACAACTGATTAGGTTCTACCTGATGGCACTCAAGAAGAACGCGATCTTCCAGAATTTTGTGTTTACGTTTTCTCGGGTTTTATCGCCACTTCCCGGTAAGAGCACGTTCGAAGGTATGCTAAGAAGGTGCCACATGCTGACGCGTCAAGTTAGAATTCCTTTGATAGGGCGGCCGAAACCTTCGGTCACCTTCTCCTCACTTCGACCCCCCGAATGCCGGCTACGCATGACGTCGTCGAACCCGCCTAAACCAGACGACGGCCCAGCAGTGATTAGACGTAACGAAGCCCATGCGGGCCGTGAAGTCGCTCTGGCATTCGCGCACGAACGGGCCAAGCCACTCTGCGGCCCGTACGGACGCGTCTAGTTTGATCGACAAGTGCGCGACGGCCGCGTAGGCCGTTGCGAGCATCGAGAAGACCCCTACTGTGCCAGCGGCGATCGACGTCTCCTGTGGGTGAGGGAACGGCGAACACGCGCGGGGTGAGCATGATGAGAAGACTAAACGCGGTGAAGGGTGTGCGATGCTCATACAACTTAGTCCACCTATCTCACAGGCTGCAATGTCTGTAACCATCACATTGAAGACGACTTACGCGATGACCGCGCATAACAATTGTTGCGCCTGCATTTTCTTTCTTCACGGAGGCACAGTGAGTTCTCACACTGCTGAACACGGCCCTAACTTCCTTACTTCTTCCGACAGCCTTATTTTCTATGAAATTCAGGCGCAGTCTCTCCCAAATGGACTCGTACTCGCTCAAGGTTCATATAGTCGTCAACCTTCGTACCCATGATATGTCGCCCCGAGGGGTGGATGGATCGGACTTAGACATCGACGCTGTGCTTGATATCACTGGTAAGCTGCTTCACTACGAAGGCGAGACATGCACCATACTGTGTCCCGATGACATGACGCAAACGTACTTGCAGCCGAAAGAACCCGTGGGGGCGATACGTGACGCTGTGTAGCATTTGGACGTTCATCGCGGTATGCCAACAGGTCCATCTAATGTCGACTTTGCAATGGGGTGGCATCAACAATGTACTCGGACTCAATGACACGAGCCGCCCAGGTTCGACCACAGCTGCAGCGAGCTTTTCAGGCACAAGGGGTAGTCAAGACGCCCCTTCCAACCGACAACTCAACGGAAAACTGTCCTCGGCCTAGCCAACGAACGTCAAGACTTCGTGCATGGGTCAGAGCCTTGCGCCGCAGATGCACGGACTCTCATTCTCGCATGCATCCACGCGCACAGCCTTCGAAGGTTGTGGGGTACGCCGAGGGACGGGTTAATCAGGCCCGGATGTCTTCATCGCACACGGGATCCTACCGGCAAGCCGCTTGGCCCCGAATGAGAAACCACACCATGCTGGGTCCCGAGTCGATGGCGCAAGGAACTTGCGACCGAAGGAGCTTGGAGGGTTGATGTATGGCGCTTTATTCGGACGTTTATCGCGGTACAGACGAACACCAGCGTTTTTTTGATCAGAAAATGCATCCTATCCCTCGTAACAATGCACATAGAGACCCGCGGCGTAGCCAGGGCGGGTGAGACACCAGCGTCAACGGTGCCTCCGGTCCCAGTGGAAAGAAGAACAGCTACTCCGCCTAGGTTCGACCACAACCGCAGCGAGTCTTTGTCAGGCTCAAAGGAGATGCCCACTCTCAGATTTCAAGTCTCAACTGACAGTTCAACGGAAACCGCGACAGGCTCGGTCCTGCCGACGAACCCCGAAGCTTTGCGCGCCCCTCAGAACCTTGTACCACAGAGACGCATGGGCTCTCATTCTCTTCATTCTCTCGCGTTCGCGCGCGCGGCTTTCGAACGCTGTAGTATACGTAACGCGGCGCCGTTACAACTTTAAAGGTGCATCGGGATTCGGCATTTAAGGGCCTCGGGGGCGCTGGGGCGGGTGGGGCCTGGGGCCTGGGATCCCGGCCGTGTGCCCGGAGGCCCCTTACTCCCACTGATATCGATCGAAGTGTGGTTGACCCACTTCTCGCCCTTCCCCTGGGCCCTGGGGCTCCGTGGGAGGGCGGAAACTACAATGGCGCCCCGAGCGGTGCTTTCCTTCGCCCCCACGCGAAGTCCGACTTTTAGAGTCGAATTTGGTGTGGGTTCCTCGAGTCTTAGAGGTATACTCGCCAACCGGGGGTGAAAGGGGGGCAGAGAGTGGAGGGTCTCTGTGCTGACAGTGTCTGGGATCGAGCTGAGTGTCGGGGGCTGGGCTCGAGTGCGCAGCTCCAAACAGAGTCCGTGTTGTTCTGCGGCAGCAGTGAGGCAGCGTCGAGCAAGCATCCTGTCAACCGACCGGCGTCTGATGCAATTACTTCCGATTGAAGCTCCGTCTGTGCCGGCTGCCGGAGTTCTAAAAGGGAAGGGATAACGTGATCGTGTCTTCGAAGACCGCATCCGACGACATCTTCCCCTCCTGCACCCAGCCTGAGCGGGCGCTGACGTTGTGGTTACCCCCCTCATTCACTGCTCCCTTCGAAATGCGTTTATTGCTACGTCCGATGCTCATAATCTTACAGTAAGCTACGTCAAAGTCCCATGGGGTACAACACTGCTGATGACAACAGGAACAGAGCTGCACCGTGTACCGAGTCGTTAATACATAATCGATAAAGGTATCACCGCGTGCATGCAAAGCAGATCCAGACAAACGAGAACGTAAGGAAATGTGCGGGAGCACGGCCGCTCGAACCGCAGTGGCGTCCGCACGCCGCCCCCGGCGAGCTTCGATCGAGATCACTGAAGGTCGTGCGAAGACCTACACCATCGACTTCGCGTGCACGCCTCCGCCGCCCCCAGACCTCTTCGCGGCGGTGGCGGTCGCCTCCTCCTGCACGCCCTCCGAGCCGTTCCCGAGGATCTCCTCGAAGCGCCGACGGTAGCGGTCGATCATCCAGTCGTATTCGGACGTGACGAGGTGGCCGCGGTCCATGACGAAGCTTTGGCAGTCGCGCACGAACGAGTCAAGGTCCTGTGCACACCGCGCGGATGCATCCGGCTCATTCGAGCCGCGCGACTTGGCGAGGTAGGACGCGGCGAGGGTCGAGAGGCCGCCGAGGATCGAGGTCGCGATCGAGGTCTACGGGGTGGAGGTGAGTAGGAGCTTGCCGAGGGGTCTCGCGGTGTGGTACTCACTTGGCGTCCCGTCGTAGCGGCCGCGACCCCGGTGGTCAGTGCACCGAGGACGACCTGCGCTGCGATGGCGCAGTTCAGGGCGTAGCCGTATCCTTTCGCTGGGTAGAAGTGCATGCCGTGAGTCTTTGTCACAGAGCTTCCGCAAATGTCCGCTGCTCACCTCTCACTGAAGCTTTCTCTCTCTCCTCACATGCGGATCTCAGCGTGGGCTCTAATCTGTCCGCGATGGTCTTCTCGCCGTTCGCCGTGGCCAGCGTAGCCCCATGTGAGTACGCGCTTTGTCGACGAGTGTCGCGTCCCAAGTTAGGCACAATCCAGTCGATATTTGAGCGTTGTGACGTCATCCCTTCATGATTGAGCTCTCCCGGCATTCCTGTGCCCGTAGGGTACGGGATAGGACCGGGGGTAGGAGGCAGCGTCGACTTGGGCACGGGGATCTGGGGATACGACTGCCTGTCCGCACCCCGGACGGTGCGGTCACTGTAGCTGACGGCGCGTGCCGGATGCCGGATGCTGGTGTGGGGGGATGAGTGTGTCTGGGGAGCGTACCCGTTCCCGCCCCGCGAGCCGTTGTCGGTGCTGCTCCCGTGGGCGAGTGGTGGCGGGAGTTGGGCGCTCTCGGGACCCGACTCTATCGCGCGCTCCTCGTCTGAGTCCCTGGCCGAACCCGTGTCCCTTCGTCGGGGCTGCGAGGGCCCCGCGACCGCGTTCTGTGGCTGTGGGGTCGAGGGTAAAGGTGGCAGTGGGCTAGTGGAGCGGGGGATGAGGATGGAAGGCGCGTGGTGGCCAGAGGAGGGTGTGGGCTGGGCGACTTCAGCCATGGATGCGGCCGCTGGGGTGCTTTGAATGGGTATCAATAAAGGCACGGGTTTTGTGAACGATGCGGTGTGCACCGCGGGCTCCTCGTGGTGTGGGTGTGGTTCAGGCGGAGGCGGAGGCGTGGTGGCGGAGATGCCTTGAGCGCCAGGGGAAGGAACAGACGCGGAGGACTCGTGACTGTTGCGCTGGGGGTCCATGAGGGCGAGACAAAGGCGGAGGGGCAGGCGGAGGGCAGCATCTGTTTCTCGCCGTTTGTGTATGCGTTATAAGCTGGCGGGCGCGGCATTGTCGGGGGACGGGAAAGGGCGCGCGGGCCATAGATGGGCGAGGCTTGGCCGAAAGCGGCCCTCGCCAAAGACGCTTCCCCGCGACCTTCAGAATCAAATCTACGATCCACGATCTCCCGCGACGCCGGTGTCTGTCGCCACAAAGGCATAGATCGTGCTGTCGCGGCGCTCGGTAACCTCCTCTTCGCTTCCGTCCCTACAGCGCATTCACCCTGTCTTGGACCTACAGGGTACGCGCGCTGCTCAACGCCGTGCGTCCGCGCGACGAGCAGGCGGGCTGGGGCGGCCTCGCGCGGAGTGCTCTGCGCAATCTTCACGGTGGCCCATGTGACGCGGTGTGTGCAGCCGAGGGCGAGCGGAAGGAAGCCGAAGTAAAGTGAACTCAAATTGGCCAGCACGGCGCGTCACTGGAGCACTCGCGACGGCTTCTGAACCCGGTCGGCACATTCGCGCGGTCCCGTCTTGGGCACATTCTCCTCGACCACACATCGCGGCCTGTGTCTTCTCGCCGTTCCTGCCCCACTTGGCCCGCTCGGCTCCCCGGCGCGCGCCGTCCCGGCGATAACGCCGCGCTCTCCCCACACCGTCTGCTTCCATGCCTGCCTACGCCGACGGCGTGGGCGTGGGTGGCCATCGATGGCTGCGCCCATTGTCTCCAGCTGGCGTCGCATCCGAGGCAGCGATATCCCGGCTCTGACACATGAAGACGGGAAGCGGCCGGGCGGGGTGACGACGGTCACCACTGGGCGCGACGGCGCACCCGGAGCACCAGAAGCAGCGGTCGCGCGCAGGGTCGCGCCCGCACGCCCGCCAGGCGGTCGCCGTCCTCATATGGGACCGTGCCCGACGGGCCTGACAGCGCACCGACGATGCAACAGGCACGGGCGCACGCTCTGCCAAGGTGCGATCCTACACAAGGTCTGGCCGGGGCCGCCCCCTTACAGATGGGTCCTGTATCAGTGGTTTCGCACCGACGGGCGGGATGAAGGGAACGTCTGTCACGGTGTGGACTCTATCTACCTTCTGTCCGGTGCCCATTTGCGCGTGGATACAAGTAACAGCATTCGTTATATATTGATTGTTGATGGCAATATCAGGCGAACAAGACCCAGAAATCTGCCGTAAGAATCGCTGCTAAAGCTGACAGCGCGCTCGGCGCCGGAGCCCGCCCTCGTGAGGGAGGAGCTGCGCGGCGTAGCAGCGAGACGTAACGCTATTTACTCCACGCTAGGGATTGGTTCATGCCGCTGGAGGTTCCAAAGCTGCGACCGCAGTTAACGGGCACGGACCCGCGCCGGGGCCGCCACAACGCGGACGGCGGACGCCTGCGCGCTGGTTTCTTCCGCGCTGATCGAGCACGTCTGTGCCTGCCGCATTGGGCCAGCCGACGTCCGTATGCGGCGGTGCGGCGCGGAACACATGGCTATGCGTCGGCTGGCGGCGCCGACAGACTCCTTGGGCCAGGTCCCGAGGTGCGGGCCGCTTATTCGCTCGTGTCGATCCGTGCAGCTGTTTTCGCTAATATTCACCCCGCAGGCCTGTGCGCACGCCTGCGGTTCCCTGTGTGGGGTGGCGGAGGTCCATTCTCCACGCGCACGTCTTGACGGGATTCGCACGTTTTGCGGTGTTAAAGCAGTAGGGTCCGGTAAACCATGGACGGCCAGTCGGTCCCGACGTGGTATGAACAGCCAATTATCTATCGTACCCGCCAGCTTTCGCCTGGATCATCGGAGTGAAACCTTCACGAAATAGAATGGCGTACTGAGAAGTACCGGGACCGCGCTCCGTGAGGTCGGAAGTGGGGCAGTTCCCTTCCCGGCGTCCTCGGTCGTGGACTCAGTGCGCCTCAGGGAACATCGCGCTAGACATCTGGGGTAGCTGGCCTTTTCGCCCTTACTATAAACGTCGCTGTGTTAGCGCAGGCGATCACACAATGGCGGCGGTGGATGAGTCAGCGTACTGCTTCGAAGCAAATCCTGACAGGGACGTACCCAAGAGTCTGGTGACCTCGGAGTTGTTGCGATCTCATCAAGACACCCTGCTTGTCCGGACGGTTCTGGTCAGGGAGCTCGTGATAACTGTATACAGGCGGCGCGAGGGGTGGCGTTGAAGCCTGCAGCATCACGGCCGCCACCCGTAAGCCGTCGTCCGGATAGCGTGAAGCAGCGACTGAACGGTAGAGAAGCCTACATGGTTCTGCTTCAGTTAGAGATCGAGAAGTCGAGCACGGTGGGGTTGGAACGATTGAGATGCCGAATTGCACCTCGTGGCGTGGTCTCGCTCCCGGAATCTAACGGTACTCCTTATTATTTCGTGACGCATTTAACCTCGGTGACGCGGTCACGTGCCTGCACTTTCCACGCGACATGCCGCGCAAGCGCAGCTTGGGGTTCTTCCCCGGTTTATTCCCGACCAAAGCATAAAGGCTATCGATGGACCAACGGTCGTCACTGCGATCTCGTTGACGTACCCTGCCGTCATATTCTTGGGCGGAGGAAGGTGAGCTAGACTCGGCGGATGGTTTTTACAACTTGGGCAACGTCGAGAAGATCGGGGTTTTTACAGGACTCGTAATGCGTGAGCGCATGGAACCATGATGCATGAGACTGCCCTGAATGTGCAGGGTGGTGATCATCGCCCGTTTGGAACTTTCTAGAAACTCGTTCTGAGTGAAGAGTGGGAGGTTTTTCCTAGCTTTCCCCTGAGGTGCACTCCCGCGCCCGTATTTCCAGCTCGTGCGGTACACTCTGAGCCCCGGATTTTTGGGGAATGCTGTTCTATGGTGCCTTGGATTTTCGCAGCACTAGTTGAGATGCTCTTGCACGCCCTCCTCCAATATCGCTTTGTGCGTCTTCTAGGGCTGGGCCGCAGTAGTGCCTGGAGAAGACAGCATTGAGTCCGGGATGCGGACTGAAGCGACGCGTAGGCGCCGGAGAAATATACGAACCGGAAATCTCCGCATTAATCTGATCTTGCGCAATGCATCGCACGTGACTGCAATTGCAGCATTTGAGGCCAGGATACGAGACGCCTGTTCTTTTTCTCTTCCTCTTCACTCGAATCCGCGCGGTGCGAGCGAAGAGGAAGAGACGGCCGACTTCGCCCCCCAAAACACCCCAAAATCCACGCCAGTTCACTCCTTTTCTCACTTCACCATGGCCCTCTCCAACCCCGCACACAAAACGAACGTCGCCCGCCCAGCCCTCGCCCGCTCTGCCACCAACTACCCCAACGGGCTGCCCGCGGAGCCCATCGCCGCGACCTCCGTGCAAGATGAGGGTGCGTTCGTGGACGCCGTCCTCGAGCTCGCGGATGGGACCGCCTTTAGGGGCATTAGCTTCGGCGCGGAGGGCAAGAGCGTAGCGGGAGAGTGCGTCTTCCAGACAGGTGCGAATTTTTTTTCGTTACACTCGGAGTAGACTCTGTGCATGCTCCATCCCTGCGTACACCCGTGCTCCGTCCAACATCCCCTCCGCATATGCGCGATGGTAATCTTGGACCGTTGGATCGCGGTAGCGCTTGAGCGACATAACAGCAGCAGTCTAGCGGTCTCGCGCACGGGTGTCGATTCCGTACTGGGCATGCCTTGTGCACGTTCGTCCTGTCTGAGAATACGTCGCTCATTTTAGATTCACAGGCATGGTCGGCTACACTGAGTCTCTCACCGACCCGTCCTACGAGGGCCAGATCCTCATCCTCACCTACCCCCTCATCGGCAACTACGGCGTCCCCGCGCGCCCTGACGCTTCCGCCGACGACATCCCGCCCGAGTTCGAGTCGTCGCGCGTGCACATCTCGGCCCTCGTCGTCGGCTCGTACTCCGAGGACTACAGCCACTTCCTCGCCGGCTCCTCGCTCGGCCAATGGCTCAAGGAGAGCGGCGTCCCCGCTATCTTTGGCGTCGACACCCGCGCCCTGACCAAAAAGATCCGAGAGAAGGGATCTATGCTCGGAAAGATTCTGGCACGGCGCGCAGATGCGCCCGCGAGCCGGCGTGCCTCGCTCATGTCCCCCTCTGCGCCCGCGTCGCGCGCTCCGTCGCCGCCGGGGGCGCTCACCGCGCGCTGGCGCGAGGACTACGTCGACGTTCCCTTCTACGACCCGAACCAGGACAACCTCGTCGCCGCGGTGTCCATCAAGGCCCCGCGCGTCTTCAAGCCCGTAGGCGCGCCCAAAATGCACCCGTCCGGGGCGCGTCCCCTCCGCGTGCTCGCCGTCGACGTCGGCATGAAGTACAACCAGATCCGGTGCTTCACGCACCGCGGCGTCGAGCTGAAGGTCGTCCCGTGGGA
Organism: Porogramme epimiltina; assembly: GCA_900155495.1. Classification (NCBI taxonomy): domain Eukaryota; kingdom Fungi; phylum Basidiomycota; class Agaricomycetes; order Polyporales; family Polyporaceae; genus Porogramme; species Porogramme epimiltina. The sequence goes on along the minus strand of FTLJ01001199.1, from coordinate 28,892 downwards.
CTACGACTACCTCGCGACGACCGAGGAGCCCTTCGACGGCCTCTTCGTCTCGAATGGCCCCGGCGACCCCACCATGGTCGCGCCGGCCATCGAGCGGCTCGCGCGTGCGATGGAGAAGGCGGACCGGCCCATCTTCGGCATCTGCCTGGGCCACCAGCTGCTCGCGCTCGCGGCGGGCGCCACGACGTCGAAGATGAAGTACGGCAACCGCGGGCACAACCTGCCGTGCACGGACGCGCTGAGCGGGCGCTGCTACATCACGAGCCAGAACCACGGCTTCCAGGTCGAGACGGCGTCGCTGCCCGAGGGGTGGAAGGAGCTGTTCCAGAACGCGAACGACGGGAGCAACGAGGGCATCTACTGCGTCGACAGGCCGTTCTTCTCGGTGCAGTTCCACCCCGAGTCGACGCCCGGCCCGCGCGACACGGAGTTTTTGTTTGAGGTGTTCGTCCAGAACATCCTCGACTGCGCGACGACCGGCGCGCTCGTCCCGATCTCGATGCCGGGCGGGACGAAGGCGGAGAACGAGGCGCGCGTCCCCCGCGCCAACGTGCAGAAGGTCCTCATCCTCGGCTCGGGAGGCCTGTCCATCGGCCAGGCGGGCGAGTTCGACTACTCGGGCTCGCAGGCGATCAAGGCGCTCAAGGAGGAGGGCATCTACACCATCCTCGTGAACCCGAACATCGCCACGATCGCGACGTCGCGCGGGCTCGCGGACAAGGTGTACTTTCTGCCGGTGACGCCCGAGTTCGTGCGCAAGATCATCAAGTACGAGAAGCCGGACGGGATCTACGTCACGTTCGGGGGGCAGACGGCGCTGAACGTGGGCATCAAGCTCAAGGACGAGTTCGAGGCGCTCGGGTGCACGGTGCTCGGGACGCCGATCGAGACGATCATCATGACCGAGGACCGGCAGCTGTTCGCGAGCGCGATGGAGGAGATCGGGGAGCGCTGCGCGCAGTCGAGCACGGCGACGACCGTGGACGAGGCCGTCGCCGCGGCGGGCGCGATTGGGTACCCGGTGATCGTGCGCGCGGCGTACGCGCTGGGCGGGCTCGGCTCGGGCTTCGCGCAGGACGAGCAGCAGCTCAAGGCGCTGTGCTACAAGGCGTTCGCGACGAGCCCGCAGGTGCTGGTCGAGAAGAGCATGAAGGGCTGGAAGGAGATCGAGTACGAGGTCGTACGCGACTGCCGCGACAACTGCATCACGGTTTGTAATATGGAGGTATGTCGTTCTACGAGGCTTGTTTTGGGGGGAGTTGGTGCTGAGCGGGGGGGTTGGTAGAACTTTGACCCTCTGGGCATCCACACGGGCGACTCTATCGTCGTCGCGCCGTCCCAGACGCTCTCGGACGCGGACTACAACATGCTCCGGACGACGGCCATCAACGTCATCCGCCACCTCGGCGTCATCGGAGAGTGCAACATCCAGTATGCGCTGAACCCCACTTCGCGCGAGTACTGCATCATCGAGGTGAGCTCTGCGTTTCTCTGTGCTCGCGCGGTGTTCTGAACGCCTCGAAAGGTCAACGCGCGACTCTCGCGTTCGTCCGCGCTCGCGTCCAAGGCGACCGGGTACCCGCTTGCGTTCATCGCGGCGAAGCTCGGGCTCGGGATCCCGCTCAACGAGATCAAGAACTCGGTGACGAAGGTGACCTCGGCGTGCTTCGAGCCCAGCTTGGACTACGTCGTCGTCAAGATCCCGCGCTGGGACCTCAAGAAGTTCAGCCGCGTGAGCCGCCTGCTGAGCAGCAGCATGAAGAGCGTCGGCGAGGTGATGAGCATCGGCCGGTCGTTCCAGGAGACGATCCAGAAGGCTATTCGCGCGATCGATGACCAGTTCTCGGGCTTCGCCAAGGTGAGTTTTGTCGGCTTCTCCTATGGAGGGTGCGCTGACGTGTCTGCTAGAACGACTTTGTCGAGGACATCGACGAGGAGCTCATGAACCCGACCGACAAGCGCATCTTCGCGATCGCGACGGCGTTCCACCGTGGCTACAGCGTCGACAAGATCTGGCAGATGACCAACATCGACAAGTGGTTCCTCACGAAACTCCAGTCGATCTTCAAGATGGAGCAGCGCTTGTAGTAAGTGCTTCTCATGCTTGCGCATCGTGTCCTGCGCACTGAACAAGCTCCCTAAGCCAATGCAACATCAACTCCATTGGGCCCGACCTCCTCACGCAGGCGAAGCAGCTCGGCTTCTCCGACCGTCAGGTCGCGACGTGCATGGGCACCACCGAGCTCGCCGTCCGTCGGCTGCGCCAGGAGACCGGCATCGCGCCCTTCGTCAAGCAGATCGACACCGTCGCCGCCGAGTTCCCCGCGTTCACCAACTACCTCTACACCACCTACAACGCCGTCGAGCACGACGTCACGTTCGAGGACTGCGGTGTCATGGTGCTCGGCTCGGGCGTGTACCGCATCGGCTCGTCCGTCGAGTTCGACTGGTGTGCTGTCCGCGCGATCCGCACCCTCCGCGATAACGGCCTCCCGACGGTCATGGTCAACTACAACCCCGAGACGGTTAGCACGGATTACGACGAGGCCGACCGCCTGTACTTCGAGAACATTAGCTTGGAGACTATCCTCGACATCTATGACGCCGAGCGCTCCCGTGGTGTCATCCTCTCCATGGGTGGCCAGACCCCCAACAACATCGCGCTGCCGCTGTACCGCCAGAACGTGAAGATCTACGGCACGTCACCCGAGATGATCGACACGGCGGAGAACCGGTACAAGTTCTCGCGCCTGCTCGACGAGATCGCCGTCGACCAGCCCCTGTGGAAGGAGCTGTCGAGCTTCGACGAGGCCCACGCGTTCTGCGAGAAGGTCGGCTACCCGGTGCTCGTGCGCCCGTCGTACGTGCTGTCCGGCGCGGCGATGAACGTGGTCTTCAGCGAGGCGGACCTCAACAGCTACCTCTCCCAGGCGACGGCGGTCTCGCGCGAGCACCCGGTCGTGATCACGAAGTACATCGAGGGCGCGAAGGAGATCGAGATGGACGCGGTCGCGAAGGACGGCAAGGTCATCATGCACTACATCTCGGAGCACGTCGAGAACGCGGGCGTGCACTCGGGCGACGCGACGCTCATCCACCCGCCGCAGGACCTCGACCCGGAGACGGTGCGGCGGATCGTGGACGCGACGATGAAGATCGGGAACGCGCTCAACGTGACGGGCCCGTTCAACATCCAGTTCATCGCGAAGAACAACGAGATCAAGGTCATCGAGTGCAACCTCCGCGCTGCGCGCTCGTTCCCGTTCGTGTCCAAGGTGACCGGGATCGACGCGATCGAGATGGCCACAAAGGTCATGCTCAGCATGCCCGTCGAGCCGTACCCGCACGTCCCGCTCCCGCCCGACTACGTCGGCGTCAAGGTGCCCCAGTTCAGCTTCAGCCGGCTCTCGGGCGCGGACCCCGTGCTCGGCGTCGAGATGGCGTCGACGGGCGAGGTCGCGTGCTTCGGCAAGGACAAGTATGAGGCGTACATCAAGGCGCTCGTGTCGACCGGCATCGTCCTCCCGAAGAAGAACATCCTGTTCTCGATTGGCAGCTACAAGGAGAAGCTAGAGATTCTGCCTTCGGTCCAGAGGCTGCACGCCGCGGGATACAACATCTTTGGTACTTCTGGCACGGCGGACTTCTTCACGGAGCACCATGTGCCATGCAAGGTCAGTCTCTTGGGCCAAATTTGGCTGTATGGTCACTCACTTTCCTTTCTAGTACCTCGAGATTCTCGGCGAGGACAGCGAGCAGAAGTCCGAGTACTCGCTTACGCAACATCTCGCGAACAACCTCATCGACATGTACATCAACTTGCCGTCGAAGAACCATTACCGCCGCCCCGCCAGCTACGCCAGCAAGGGTTACCGCACGCGTCGTATGGCCGTCGACTTCGCAGTCCCCCTTATCACGAACGTCAAGATTGCGAAGCTGCTCTTCGAGGCCCTCGTCAGGAAGATGCCTCTGGAAGTCTCTCCCGTCGACTTCAAGACATCGCACGAGACTCACAGCTTCCCCGGGCTTGTCAACATCGCCAGCTACGTCCCCGATCTCACCATGGTCGGAGAGGACTTCGTCAACGCGACGAAGGCGTCGATCAGTGGTGGATTCGTCACCGCGCTTGTTCTCCCCGCCGGTCTCCAGACCAAGATCACCGACCGTGTGTCGCTCGACAAGGCGACGGGCAACGTCGCCGGCACCGCCTACTGCAACTACGCCATGAGCATCACTGCGTCCCCGGCCAACGTCACTGCTCTCGACGACGAGCTTGAGGCGGACGTGAAGTCGCTTTTCGTCCCCTTCCGTTACGGCGATCCGGACAGCCAGATTCCCGCGGCTGCTGCCCACTTCGCCTCTTGGCCGTCGGAGAAGCCCATCGTCACGGATGCGCGCGGCGCGAACCTTGCGCCGATCCTCCTCCTTGCCGATCTTCACAACAGCTCGCTCCACGTCACGAACGTCCAGACCAAGGAGGACATGCTCCTGATCTCTCTCAGCAAGGCGAAGAAGCTCAAGGTCACCTGCGACGTCTCGGTATACGCGCTCTTCTTCACCAAGGAGCAATTCCCTGGTGTCACCTGCCTCCCCAGTACTGAGGATCAACAGTACCTCTGGAACAACCTCGATGCCATCGATGTCTTCTCCGTCGGTCGCGTTCCCTACGAGCTTGCCACTCAGCTCGGGAAGCAGGCCTCTGCGGCTTCGGGTATCGAGGAGACTCTTCCCTTGCTGCTCGGTGCCGTCGCGGCTGGTCGACTGAGCCTCGACGACATCCGCGCTCGTCTGCACGACAACCCCCTCCGCATCTTCGCCCTCCCAGAGCAGAGCCATGCGAGTGTCGAGATCATCGTCGGCCGCAAGTACCAATTCCACAAGCGTCAGCATGCATGGTCTCCGCTTGAGGGCTCGGTGGTCAACGGCACCGTGCACCGCGTCCAGATCCACGGCCAGACGGCGTTCTTGGACGGTGTCTTGTCCAGCGCGCCGCTCGGGAAAGACGTTTCCAGCACTACCATCGCTCATCCTCCAGTTGCTGAGCGTCGGGCGTCCATCTCCAGCTCGAGGCCGGACGTCCTCGCCATCACTGGGAAGGCCGTACCCGAGGTCGCCCCTATGGTGCAATCACAGCCGCAAGCGAGCGTGATCGCCTCTACTGGGCTAGCCCCCGTTCAAGGCCCCGTCGCGAGCATGCAGATCTTCAACCACCTGCTCCCGCACCCTGCTTTCAACCGCCGCCACATCCTGACCATCAAGCAGTTCAACCACCGCGACGTGCACGACCTCTTCACGCTCGCGCACGAAATGCAGCTTCAGGTCGAGCGGAATGGCACCCTCGACATCCTCAAGGGCAAGGTGCTCGCGACGCTGTTCTACGAGCCCTCGACTCGCACTTCCTCGTCGTTCGATGCAGCGATGAAGCGTTGTGGTGGCTCGGTTGTGAGCGTGAACGTAGATGCATCCTCGGTGCTGAAGGGCGAGACACTCCCGGACACCATCCGTACGCTTGGTTGTTACGCAGACGCCATCGTCATCCGCCACCCTGAAGTTGGGAGCTCGCAGCTTGCGGCGAAGTTCTCGCCTGTCCCAATCTTGAACGCGGGTGACGGTATTGGGGAGCACCCTACGCAGGTATGGGGATTCATATCTCTGCCAGATCACGCTTGATACTGAACTTGTCTCCTTAGGCCCTTCTGGACGCCTACACTATCCGTTCCGAGCTCGGTACTGTGAACGGTCGCACGATCACCATGCTTGGTGACCTCAAGAACGGCCGCACGGTCCATAGCCTCGTCACGCTCCTCTCGCTCTACTCTGTCCGCCTCAACTTCGTGTCGCCTCCCTCTCTCGCGATGCCTGCTAGCGTCGTGTCGGCTGCGCGCAAGGCGGGAATCCCTGTCTACCAGTGCGAGTCGCTTGAGGAAGTCCTTGCGGAGACGGATGTGCTCTACGTCACGCGCATGCAGAAGGAGCGGTTCAAGGACGAGGCGGAATACAACGCGGTCAAGGATGCCTACCGCGTGGACCACGCGTTGCTGTCTCGCGCTAAGGAAGAGATGATCGTGATGCACCCCCTCCCTCGTGTCAACGGTGAGCCTTCTGCAACAATGAAACGAGGCATCATGTACTGACCTTTGCATAGAAATCGACCCCGACGTCGACTTTGACTCGCGCCGCGCTGTATACTTCCGGCAGATGCGCTACGGTCTCTTCGTAAGCTGATTCATCTGACAACAGTGCTCTCTAAACTTACCTGTGGCTTCAACAGGTCCGCATGGCCTTGTTGGCAAGCGTTATGGGCTGAGCTTGACCACCCAATAAAAACTCAGGATTTCTGGGACAGTCGTTATTGACATTTGTACGCTAGAATGCACGAACAGTAGTCAACGAAACAAAATGTATCAATAGTCATTGCTTGGTAGACGTATCGTCTAGTCATACACGTCGGAGACGGCGTTCTTAACTAAATGGGGCCATGAATTCCAGTCATGCTTATAGGATGGCATACTCGGAAAATAGATAGGGCCTTGGGTTCAGTACATTTAGCCTTGGTGGGTGGACTCAACTTCTTCAATCTCCTTCCAGGTTCCAGCTGACAGATCCCTAATTTCTTGGAACCGGCGCGCTCTTCGTTGAATACTCGGCCCGAGAGCGTCCGACAGCGGCAGAAAGAAGAATGATAACCGTGGGAAGCGAGCGGCCGCATTGTGCGCCGCACGCAACATTGCCGTAGTGATGTTGAGGACAGTGTCATGAGTATTGCACGCAAACTCCAAATCGAGAACGTGGTATGTCAAGTACGCCTATAGCCATCTTCCTAAGTAATGTCGTAGCACGGTGGGGTCCACCTAGGACCTGGTGAGGTCACGCTAAGTCTGTCACTCAAGTCCCCAGAATATATACTAGATCGCAATCAATATGGCACAGCCGGTGTCTAAACCTGTGTACATAGCCTGAGGACCGTACTTCTCCGGCTTCGCATGTACAAGGTTCACTGTGAGCGTTACATTCACCAGTCAACTCATAAAACGCTGCTCAAGATAGCTGCTTATAAGGGACCCATGAAAAGACTCCCAGTCGAACAAATATTCCCTCTCTTTAAGGCTCCTCTCATCCCTCTTCGGTATTGTAATGGATCCAGGATCGCCTCAGGAATCATTCAACCCTCCTTCAGCCCCGCTCAGTCTCACCATCATTCCCCATGCCCAAGAGCTCATTCTGGCGTCGCGGGAGCCCGCCAGTTCCCATCCTAACAGTAAACCCGTAAGGGTCACCTCTCCTCCAGAGCCACGGCTGACATTGTACGAGGAAGCCTGGACTCAAACTACCCCTCTCGAAATGTCCATGACACCCCCCGCGCCGCTTCAAAACACGCGAGCACGCATCCCCATGGCTGATGTCATGCAGCCATCAATACCGTCCTCTGGCCATTCCACGTCCTCTACTACCCTGATCCCCTCCAGCAATGGATCTGTTGGCCCTCTGCCATCCACAACCTCAATGCCACCTCAGTTACAGGACACTGTTGCGGGACTCCTACCCCTCGGGAGCCGAGACGCTGGCTCAACCAGGAACTACGACGAGGAGCGCGCAATAGAGGCAAGCCGCTCAATGCTCGGGGCTCAGCACACATGTCTGCTTAACAATGCTGGCATAGGGAGTGAGACGAGGGATGATACGCGCCCCTGGGAAAACGGACATGCGCCCCGTACCACTACCACTCCGCCTGTGATCAATATCCACCATCCCACCAGCCAACTTGAATGCGAGCGTACCGTCTGGGGTGCATACCTACAGATGCCCATGCCACTTAAGACACTAGCGCCACATCCTATCCCAGACCCGGTCCGGCCCTTACCGGTATGAGGATTCCATTCAATAACTTGAAACTAAGTAGTACTTCTACTACTACACAAGCCCCTACTATACACTCCGGGTCCACCTCTTTCTACACCGCGCAAACTGCAGGACCGTCATTTCGTTCTTCCGACTCCAAGTAAGCTATTCAGCAAAATCTCAATGATAATGGCAATATTCTTATTAACATTTGTAGAAGCACCCAGGCTCTATCGAGTCGTGCGCGGAGGTCGGAAGGTGTAAGATGGGCAGAGTCACTGTCAAGCAGGGACGTGGAATCACACAGGCAGAAGACCACAGAGGAGAGGTTGCAGCCCATGATTGAGTGGGCATATTCAGAGAGGGATAAGGTAGCTACTACAGGTGAGAGACGAGCGTGGATATATCCTAGAATGAGGTCCGAGCGCTTACGACATGCATTCCCTTGAAAGTAAGAAGACGCAGATACGCGTTCAATTGCGCGATCACCATGCTAGTTGTATTGGGTGTGATGATAGCTGGTACGTCTGCGTATGCGATAAGACGCACCGGTCTGGACTCTCAGGTACTTGCACATCGCTCTATTGCACTAGCAGTGTGTTGCATCATGTTCATTGCACTGTTTCATATTTTCAGCCCGAGTTTGTCGCCACTTGTACCTTAGGCGGTCTCTCGACGGTCGCTGCCTCCTACATAATCCGAGCGCATGGGTCGGGTGAACAGATGGGTGCGTCTATAAGGCTCGTCAAGGACCTTGATTCGTTTTTGCGTGACTACCATAATTTCGTTATGGACCGCGGTCACATCGTTGCACCCTCTTACGACGAGGCTACTATCTCCCGGCTTCGACGCCGCCTGAAGGGGATTATTTGCGGAGGACACTCCTGGGATGGTCTGCCGAGAGAAGAGAATGCATCTGGTCAAGGAGAGATCCCTCCTGTTTAACTGTGAAGATGGGAGTCGCCAGTTGATGTCCCAGGGCATGGTGGAGATATAAAACAATTTGGTAGCAGTGTTGTTTTTATCTTAGGTGATCAAGTAGAGGGGGGAAATACGAGGGAGGGTAGAAGTCAACTTGTAGGTCGGAACTTGGTCGATGACTAGGGATGCGATGAGCGATTTGCGTGCCGCCTTCGACGGAATGTGCCAGGCTCTTGACGGACGTTGTATTCCGCACCCTGGAAAACGCTCCCCGGAGATGTATGTGCGCACCGCGCGTTCAGCTTCAGTAACGGCGAGCGAGTACTTCCACGATCTGAACTTGAAGTCCTTGAACGGCTTTTGCAAGTCCGTCAAAGACCCCATCATCATTGATATGGACATGTTGAACAGGTCCGCACCGGCCTTGTTGGTGAGGGGTCACGGGTTGAGCTCGACGACGGAACATAGACGTTCAGCCACTGCGCGACAAGATCACAAAGCTAGATAGAAAGAATGCTTTGGGGTTGGCGCAGATGGACACGTAGAAAATCAGTGACAAGCGATGATGTATCATATCCAATGATTCCTTGTATTGCCTATATGTATGAAACAGTCACGAGCTTGTTCCTCCGAATTCGACTTGAAGATTAAATCTGCTGGGATTTTTGTGGTCGGAAAGCGCGTGCCTGGACCCGCTCTGCGGACAGGACAGCAGGGGGCGATCGACTTAATCTAAAACAAACCAACACGGTCCCAACCCTTATCTTCCTGCCCCTCTCGCATCCATCCAAGTTTCCCGGCAGTCAGCCCTGCGACACGAATGAACAGTGTGCCATCAAGGACTTCAGCGCCCTCAAGCGCTTCCCTCTTGAACGTCCCGGGCGGGGTGGCACTCAGCATCCGCGCAAAGTGCAGCAACGAGCGCTGGCACTTGTGGATATGGTCGTCCTTGTGCTGCAGCGTACTTTGCACGATCGGCAGCCACCCGTTCGGAGACGGTTCCCCTGCATCGAGTGCTCCGGGCGCTGGCGCAACACCGTGCGGTGCGCCAGGCTCCGCGGGGTGAGCGGAAACCTCGGCGTAGAACGCGGGGAAAGGGAGGGCCGGCCGACCGCGCGCGACGAACCACGCGAGAGATGCTGTCATGTACGCCCGCGCGAGAAGGGAGAATGACGTCGGGGAGAGGTAAGCGGCGTAAGAGGGCATGAAGAGCGCGGAAGTAACAAGATGCATCCTAAACCATAACGGGACAAGTGAGCGACAAGTGGCGTCAAGAATGGGAGCACTCACAGGAAAAAGTCGGCATTGAATTCGCCACCGGGGGCGGCGGAGCGTCGAGCCCAGCCACCGACGCCATACATGACGGTATTGAGCCAGAAGAGCTCGGCGAGTTTAGCGGAGACGTCCTTGCCGCCTGCGTACCACTCGTCTACCCACAAATATATCTTATTCGCGTCCTTCGAAATCACCTGCTCGATTGCCTCGAATGGGTTCCTGCTCAAATTCGTCTTGACTGGATCGAACATATCGTCCTTGATGATACGGCCAAGGATGTCGAGAGCGTGAGTCCCAACCTGACGCGAACTCCCTTGGGGCCCGACGCGCTCCAGCGAGAGCTTAGAAGTGGCGGAAAGTGGAAGCGGTAAGGCTCTGAGAGTGGCGGGCGTCACTGCGTCGAAGTATGAATCAGGGATAGCGGAGGGCGCATGGATGGGATGCGTTGCTGCCTGAGCGAGGCCTTCAGCGAGGAGCCCCGGAAGCCCGAACTCGAGACCATATCCGGCGTGGATCATGGGATGAATGAGTCCTGATAGGAGGCGGGTAAGCATTCCGGGAGTGTCATTCTTCACACCTGCCGGGACTATGTTTGCTTCGCGCGAGAAGATATACTCTTCAATGACCGCCTTTACTCCTTTGCGGAGTATTTCCGCGGCGTAGAATTGACGGTAGGAGTTGTAAAATCTAGCATCATTCACGCGTTAGGACAACACGACCGAGTAGTCTCACAGCTGAGCTTACTTGGATTTTCCCAAATGGTCGAAATAATCATTGGGAGTGATAGGGTCGACCCCGGTCATAGCTGCCTTCAGCTCTGGTGTATGACGCTGGTATGTTGCTTCGATGAGCGACGGACCCGCTCCGAGCGAATATGTTGCAAGAAGGTGGTGCGAGCAATGACTATTTGCGACTATTACTCATTGTACTTCATTCGACGACAGATGGTACATTACTTGTGGAAACCCATATCATTGAGATATGCATGCCAGAGGATGTGATTGTCTTTGAGAGCCTTGATAACAGCGACCTTGGATTGATGTGTCGTACCAGTAAGAGGAGTGGGACAAAGAGCGGAGGGTGACGAGGAAGGGAGTGGGAAAAGCGCGTCGATGTCCTCGGAAGAGATGGGCATAGTGGGAGGTACGAGGGTCGCACGGGATCGACTACGTGAGGTGAGTCCCGCCAAGGGGCGAATGGCACGATAAGCAGGTCTCAACATCACATCCGTCTTGCCTGCCCAAGTTGCGTGTTAGAATCAATCAACTCGGTTTGGACTGCCAGGAATCACTCTTGGGTAAGGCGCACGCACGTGTACTGGCGATGAACGTTAAGGGGCTCCTCTGTGCGAGCGCGACGTCTGCAGAGGTGGTGGTCACGAATGCTGACGGTCTTCAGAGCCAAGGCCGGGATTTACAATTGCGGATGAGTAGAAGCTGGCACGCGGTGAACGGTTTGCAGAGCTGTGTGCGTAGGAGGGTTGTCCTACTACATTGAGTCAGGTCATTGGTTCGGAGTCGGTGCGAGGCAGATACTGTTCAAGAAAACAAGTTCGGATCCGGAGGATGCGGGCACTAGGAGCGCCCGCTCCGAACAGGAGGTTCGACGTTCAACTTGTGACGTGCCAGATCACACAGGCCGGTGACGAACATGGCGGATAATGACATCGCCATGGTTGGTCTCGATAGCCAAATCACTGGACCTAACCTGCTGTGCAACTCTGACCCCAGCTGCTCCCATCGATGAGTAAGGGTTCTAACGAGACGCTTAGAGTGGGATGCGTGTCTTACCGGCACTAACAGAATGCATGTGTTACAGTTGCGGGGCTGATTCATACCGTCAGTCGGCCAGATATGTATGACGCAAGCCAACGCGTCCACTCGCGGCTGTGAAATCGAGACGTCGATATGAGATCCTTCATTCTGTCGCAACTCGTGACGGGCTCACCTCAGGCCTCTGCTTCGAGAACGAGGAACTCGGAGCCGTGCTGAGAGTCTGTCTTAGACGGTCTCGGGGGTTTTGTAATTGAGCGGGCGAGGAAGTGGGCCCATCCGTGAGACGTTACGGATGAAGATTGAGGACCGCGTATGGCATGGCACATGCACGAATCGTTCACCAACAGCCCCCAAGCAAGTTTCGGCAGCTCGCAGCATCCCTCGGTCTGAAAGACGCATGCTTGCTCCGGAGGGCATGACGAGAGCCGGAAGAAGAGCCGTCTTTGCCGAGCGGGCCGCACTGCAGCGAAGCTACGCACGTTGAGCAGCCTCAGCCTGTGCGCTCCTTGCCTCAGCCCCACCACCGCCTTCTTCCAGCTCCCGTTAATGGTCCTCTAACAACGCGCATTCTACTCGTTCACTTGACGACACAATCAACGCCTCATCACGATGTCCGCAACGATCCAGTCAAGACCTGCCGTCCCCCACATCCCTACCGCTTGCTCTCAATGTTCCGCCACACTCGAATTCCCCGTGCCGTCGCCTCAGCCCCGCCAGGGAACGCTTCTCAACGTCCGGTGTTACTCATGTAATACAGTCATCACACATGCCTTCTACCCTGCGCAAATCCCTACCCAGTATGCGAGCACGGTCGGGGCCAGCTCACCCGGCGCATCAGGGTCGTCCTCACAAGTGCAACGGAAGGGAAGGAAGATCGGGACACAGGAGAAGCCTTTGGAGACAAAGTATTATGATCTCCTCGGCGTTCCAGTCGACGCGAGCACTGACGACATCAAGAAGGCATACCGTGAGTGTATCCATGCTGTGAAATCTCCTTCACTTTTCTGCGCAAGCACCCTTCTCTCCTCCAACCTATCTTCCACCCTTTCCGCTCTCATGAGCATGTCTGAACGCAGACTTATCCTGCAATGTGGACACTGCGATCACATATGCTCTCACTACTCCCACGTAATTGCATTTTGAATGCACGCAGCATTCAAAATGGGATCTCCATGAGCCCTGTTATCACGGGGACGATGGAAGATGGGAATTAGAGCCTTTGCGCAAGGCCCTGTGGGTCGTGGTACGGCCTATGAAGGCCTAGGACGCGGATATTGGGAGTAGGACCCGAGGGACTGTGTTCACGATTAGAAATGAGGGAAGATTGGATCCAATGCGTAGCGACCACACGCGAGAGTAGACGTATTCACCGGACCTGCCTCATCACATCTTACGCGCGGTCCGCGTGCTAACGCCTCCATGACAGGGCGACTGGCAATCAAACACCACCCCGACAAGAACCCCGACAACCCAAACGCCGAAGAGATTTTCAAGGAGATTGCGATCGCCTACCAGACCCTCTCGGACCCCGACCTCCGGCGCAAGTACAATGAGTTCGGTCCTAAAGAGGGCGCCCCCGACGGCGGCTTTGTCGACCCCGAGGAGATCTTCGGGACAATATTCGGGGGGGAGCGCTTCGTGCCCATTATCGGCCACATCAGCCTCGCGAAGGACATGAAGGCCGCGTTGCAGGAGGATGGCGAGGGGGAGGACGACGTCCAGCGTGACGCGAAGGGGCGCGAGATTCTCAGTCCCGAGGAGAAGGCGCGGCGAGACGAGAAGGCCAAGAAGCAGGCCGCGGAGGTGAGTGTCATTCACGTCCGGCGCGTGTGGGCTCCGTTCATTTACGCTTTATATGCCGCACAGAAAGCGGCCGTACGTGCAGAGCGAGTGGCGAAGCTTGTCGAGAATCTCGACCGCAAGATCTCCATATTCACAGAGTCCGCAGTGGGCCCGAACGATGTGCAGGTCACGGAAAGCTTCAGGACAATATGCAAGCTGGAAGCCGAGTGCGCCTCACAGCATCCCCAATCCAGATGACGTGCTCACATCTAGGTTTAGAGAACTGAAACAAGAGTCGTACGGCGTAGACCTGCTGCAGGCGATAGGGTTTGTGTATGCGCAGAAGGCCAAGCACTTCCTCGCCACAAACCAGACGTTCCTCGGCATGGGCGGATGGCTACACAACGTGCAGGGGAAGTATCACGTCTTCAGCGAAACGTACGTGGGTCCATTTCAGAAGCGGAGCCGCTAATCTGACACCGGAGCCCACAGTGTGTCAACTCTCCGGGCTGCGATGGAGCTTAAGGGTGTCTTTGAACAGATCCAGGCGGCAGAGAAGGCGGGCAACCTGACGGTGGACGAGCGGCGCCGGCTAGAGGAGCAGGCTGCGGAGAAAGGCCTACAGGCGCTCTTCAAGGTACGCATGCCCTCCCCGTTGTTGACGTTCTCACGAAAATGCTCATGCTGCGTGTACAGGGAGCGAAATTAGAGATCGAGTCGGTGCTTCGCGAGACTTGCGATCGCGTTCTTGAGGATCCGGCTATCCCTCGGCAAAAGGCGCAACTGCGCGCCGTCGCGATGCAGATCCTTGGCGAGGCGTACATGAGTGTGCGAAAGGACACAGATGAGGCACAGGAGGAGAGCGAATACGTCCGCGTAGAGACGAAGAGCAGCCGCAAGCGCGATTCATACCGTCCCCCTTCAACTCCTTCATGAGCCAGGACGCGATAGTCTCCGCCCTCCCCTGTCCATGTACCATGCACCCGGTCATTTAGACATGTAGCATATTATATCTATTCTACGACTCTCGTTCCTGGAGCGGCTACCCTCAACCCAGGCCAATAGTAATGGCAGCCTGCATCGCTACTTAGATCAATACTATTAGTACTAGTAAATAGCGCGCGTTGAACGTGTTGTTATCAACGGCGGTAAGTATCCCAAAATAGTAAAATCGATCACTACGGGGTTGCCACGTGGATTCAGAGATCGAGTCAAGATCGGTGTTTTCGAGTTGTGTCGGCAAAGATGAACGGCACACAGTTCTGCTTTGAACCACCATGGCATCCGCTGCCGACGAGAAATACGAGCTCATTACACGGAGGCTCCAAGAGGTTCTCGGTGGCGAATCGATCAAGGCCATCCTCACTGAGGGCCGTACGCCGAAATGCTACTGGGGTGCGATGGATCATCCTACACTCCAGTACTCATCTTCTGACCATCTTCTTCCACAGGAACGGCACCCACAGGTCGTCGTATGTCATTTGACGCCAGATCTTAGCTATCGACTATTGACGATGTGTCTGCATAGCTCACATCGGCTACTTCGTGCCGCTTACCAAGATAGCGGACTTTCTGCGCGCAGGCGTAGAAGTCACCATCCTGCTTGCTAGTAAGCAAAGTCCGCCTAATCGGTCACATTAGCCACCAATTAACCCCTCGGCAGATGTCCATGCATTCCTGGACAACTTGAAGGCTCCTCTCGAGCTCGTCGCCCACCGAACACTTTACTACAAGAAGGTCCTCATGGCCGTCTTCACCTCACTGGGAATCCCTACGTCCAAGCTGCGGTTTGTTGAGGGCTCCTCTTACCAGCTCACGAGGGAGTACAACCTCGATAACTACAAGCTGTGCGCTCTTGTTACAGAACACGACGCGAAAAAGGCCGGCGCCGAGGTCGTCAAGCAGGTCGAAAGTCCACTGCTGAGTGGTCTGCTCTACCCCGGGCTCCAGGCTCTCGATGAACAGTACCTCGGTTGCGACTTCCAATTCGGCGGCGTCGACCAGGTAATTTTCTTCTTCCTGCATCTGAAATACTTAAACAGCCGCTGATTGGCTCACAAATTCCCGTCTTCAGCGCAAGATCTTCACGTTCGCAGAGCTCTACCTCCCGCGCCTCGGGTACGCGAAGCGCGCACACCTGATGAACCCAATGGTGCCAGGACTCGGGGGAGGCAAGATGTCTTCCTCAGACCCGAACTCCAAGATCGACTTCCTCGACCCGCCTGAGGCTGTCCGCCGCAAGATCAAGAACGCGTGGTGCGAGGAGGGCAACGTCACGGAAAACGGCGTTCTCTCGTTCGTTGAGGCCGTCCTCATCCCCATTTCCCAGCTGCGCCTCGAGCGCGCCCAGGGCCTCACCGGCGCGGACGCCGAGGAGGGCGCGGGTGCGACGGGTGACCAGACGACGTTCGCCGCGCCGGGTGCGCCCGACGGGACCGTCTTCTCGATCGTGCGCAAGGACGAGCACGGCGGGCCGTTGCACTACGCGTCGTTCGCGGCTCTCAAGGACGACTTCGCCGCGAGGCGGGTGCACCCGAAGGACCTCAAGACCACTGTCGCGGATGCGATCGTGCGCCTGCTCGACCCGATCCGGAAGGCGTTCGAGGCGGACGAGGAGTGGCTCAAGG
Source organism: Porogramme epimiltina (assembly GCA_900155495.1). Taxonomy (NCBI): domain Eukaryota; kingdom Fungi; phylum Basidiomycota; class Agaricomycetes; order Polyporales; family Polyporaceae; genus Porogramme; species Porogramme epimiltina. Next base: position 12,673 of record FTLJ01001199.1, on the reverse strand, counting down.
TCGAGAAGCTCGCGTACCCCGACCCGAACGCGAAGCCGGAGAAGAAGAAGAAGGTGCGTGCGGGGACCGCAGCCTTCTCCCGCGTCTGGAGCGCTAAGATGTTGTTCTGCAGACTAAGGTGTACCACCCTCCTCCACCTGGGAAGGGCAAGAACGCGAAGCCGGCCGCGGATACCGTGGCTGCGCCCGCGGAGAGTCCGGCCGCGGAGGGATCGCATTCGGCGGCAGAAGCCGCCAAGCAGCAGGAAGGGTCATGAAGAGGAAGATGTGTTAGGACTACAACTGTATTGATATGCGCGAAGGGCACAGCTTCGCGGAAGTGTATGCCGATGTATGTCGTCGATTGTTCCACCTGTGAGACTGACGGCTGTGCCAGAGGTGCGTTTGATGTAGCCCCCTGTGGCGTAAGGATTCTGTCACGAGAGTGGCCTCGTTCGAAGACAGAAGCCAGCTTCTGGAAGCTGCTCGAACTAACAGCGCCACTTGGCTGCCTTGAATCGCGGTGACATGGCTCGTTACGCGTTACGTATGAAAGCTATGCGCAGCTGTCTGGATTCTCGGCTTCTTCATCAACGCCCCGTCGTTTGCCGTCCAATCCCACCTTAACTACCAACCCCCACTCAGGCCCACTTTACCCCGCACACCACCTGCATTGACGCCATGTCCCTCAACCGCTGCGCCAAGTGCGGTGAAGTCCCCGCCGAAGCACTTAAGAACTGTTCGGGTTGTCATGGTGCCACCGGCAAATACTGTGTACGTCCCGATTTCTGCACAACTCGTGCATCGTTACGGTCTCTCATACGCATATAGTCTGTCGAGTGCCAAAAAGCGCACTGGAAGGTCCACAAACCAATGTGCCGGCCACTCACCGACGGTGAAATCTGGGGTATCAAGATCCTGGACAATCGCTATGAGCCTTGGCCGGGCCAATTCGAGCATGTTCTGCTCAAGACCTCTCATCCGATCTTCACTCGTGGAGAGCTTTGTCCCGTCACAGAGTTGTGTGGCTTCCCGCTCGTCATCTATAGCGATTCCCTCCACGGAGGACTACCCTCAGGAGAGAATAATCAACCGGCAGTCTATCTTCGTATTGAACCACACGATCGATTTGCCCCCATACAGTGAGCAACCCGCCCAAGTAGCCTCTTTTAATAGTCTCATACCCCTCACTCTCAATTCTCAATAGTTGGCAGCTCAACGACCCTGGAACTGTGAGTGCCATAGATCGCACTTGCTCCAACATACTCATCTAATGACAACAAAAACGACTTTAGTGTTATGTCGTTCGCCGAGACCGCCAAGCACTAACCAAAGAGGCCATTGAAATCGTGTACAGCTTCCACTCCCACTTACTGGAGCTTGCTGGAGAGCCGAGGGAAAGCAGGGCGTGGACGAGACCCCTCAGCCCAGAGTGGCTCCAGAAGTTCGCGGACAAATACAGACGGGACGAAGCATCGCAAGGGCGGAGAGGGTTTGACTATTTCCCCTAGGTTTGTAGGGCAGAGTCGTACTACACCGTCCTTCTTCCTATATGCGTCTAGAGCTCGATGTACTGTATGTCTTGGGCCGGAGTGTCTCTTACATAGCACAAAGCATCGTCCACAGCTGCCGCTATAGAAAGTGGTAGACCCACGGCAGCTTCTTCGTATTTGGAACTTGTGGAATGTAGCCGCGTTAACACCCCGCTTGCAGTTGTGTTATTGTGCGTCAAGTTTGATAGATAAGGACGTCAGGCTATACCCCTTGAACATATAATTTCTAGACACGTTTTGGGTTCGAGAGCTCACCACATTCGTATAACGGGAAAATAGCGTCATGAACATAGTTGTGACTCGGAACGTTCCCGACAAATGTGGAGTGTACAATGGGAGAGAACACAGCAGTGCAGTGGTTGATGGCGTCACAACCTGGATGTCGCATACGACTGTGCCGCCGGGCAACGTCGGCCTACTCACGGATGCGGGCTTGGCCTGTCTCTGCCTTCATCCTCGTTCATCACCGCGTGCGCTCCTATACCACCCCTCGGGTCCTGCCCGCACCCTCTGCTCGAACTTGCACCCAGTGCCACCATGGAGCCTGCCTACTCTCGCCTCCTCGCTTTCCCCGTGGAGATCCTAGACGCAATCTTTCAAGAACTCGAGCTCGAGCAGCTCCCGCACTTACTCCGCACCTGCTCCTTCGTGCACTCCATCGCCAACCGTGTCCTCTACCGCATCATCCCAGAACTCCCCATCCGGCGCTGCGTCGCCTGCCTCAAGTCACTCAGCCAGAACCCAGAGAACGCCCGCCTCGTGCGGAGACTCAACATAGACTGGTCCTCGCACCGCGCCGTCGCCAACCTCTTCCGCCTCCTCCGGGACACCCTCACGCACCTCACGCACCTCCTCCACCTCAGCATCGAGCTCTCCCCACGGAACAACACCTTCAGCCTCGCATGGGTTCTCCACGGCCTCCGTGCGCCCCTCCGCAGCCTGGGTACGTCCATCTTCTGCGACGCCCAGCTCGCCCAGGTCCTCGACTCCCAGCCGGACCTGCTTGAGCTCTGCCTACGCGGCTTCCCCGCGAAGCAGCCATTCGTCATCTCCACCACCGCCATGCCCCGCCTGCGCTCCTTCCGCGCCGTGCACGCCGGGCCCTCCCTCATCTCCACCATCGTGCGCGGCCGCCCCGTAGAGGTCGTTTCGATCTCCATGTTTACCGAGGACGGCGCGGACCCCCTCCAGGCCCTCGTCCTGTCCTCCACTCCCGTCAAGCGACTCACCATCATGTCCATCGACCAGACGCTCGCTCCCCACGTCCTCCTGCCCGAGGTCGCGCGGCGCCTGCCCTTGCTCGAAGCGCTACATGTAGTCGTCTTGATGGCCATGTTTGACACTGTGAGTGGTCGCCTCGGTTACGGTCATTGTGGTCTGCTCTCGCTGCTCGACATCCGTGATCCGTGTCCCCAATTCTTGCCGAGAGTTAGAATAAAGACCCTGTCCAGGAGCGCCCCGCTCTCTCCACAGTTTGAAGTCGTCCACCCCCTCGTGATGTTCTTTGCCCCATATGTGAACACCGAACACGGACACATGATTATTAGATACCCGAAATGGCATCAAACCGTTACGTCGAACACGCTCGTTCTGTGTGCCCGTAACGCGCGTCGTGAGAGCATCGCATGCCCGACCACGACGGTCGGGCAAGCGCTGCACCTCGGCAGACGTCATGGTGTGTCCTCTCTCTCGGCACGCGTACGTCTCCCCAGAACCAGTGTTGCGGAAGACCGGCCCAACCGTCGGCGTCACGCTGAACCTACTCCCATAGAAAACGCTGCGAGACACCGCGCCCAGCCTGGCCGCGTTCTCGGACCTCCGCTATTTGACATTCATGGCCGCCGGGACCGCGTCGGTTGAAGACGAGGGCCAGATCGCGCAGATCTGGGGCAAGGCATGTCCCACCCTCCGCACAATCATCCTCCCGAAGGGAAAGGTCTGGTTTGAGCGAAACGGGAAGTGGACTTGCTGTGGTTGAATGTACTCGGCAACGTGTCGGGTGAGTGGTCCGTAACGGTTTCCAACGCGGAAGATCTTTCTGATGCCCTCACGTTGTGGCAAGGGAAACGGACGGTGCCCAGAAAGGGTGCGAGCGAAGTCAGGGGGGCAATTACTACACGCCGGACGCAATTATCCGCTGAGCCTCGAGGTGCCGTTGGACTGCGGACTGCTGAATAGGTGACGTGTTACTGTACATTATGTGCGCAAGGCACAGCGGCCGTTGGTGTGGAGACGCCCAGCTCTGTCTGTAGCTTATCGACGTCGGCGCCAGTCCAGGGAAGTACGGTTTGGCTCGCCATGTATACTATCCATCCACGTTTTACGCTTCTCGTCTCCAGGGTTCCCAAGGACATTTATTGCACCGCGGCGCGCGTTTCCTCCCGCAAAGTACGTCTGTATTACCTCCGGCTCGTGCGCTTCGCCTCCCCGAAATCACATACCCCTGCCTGATTGGGTCGAAAGAAGAGTCGTGGGTTCCCCCGGGGGGTGTAGGGATCTGCCCCGTCCGTGCGGTGCCCCCGGCCCTCCTCCCCTCCCCCCAGATCTCCCATCCGCCCCCTCCCTCCCGTCTAATCTGCCAGGCCCGGGCGCGTTTGCCGTAAGCCCAGGCTCTAGGAGAAGCACGCATCAGCGTGCACGGCGGGGCTTCTCGCGTCCACATCCACGGGCTTATCGCCAAGAGCGCACGGGGCAGCAGGGCTGCTGCGCGGACGAGCGAGCGACTCGCTCTGCGCCCGCGGCCGCTGCTGCGAGCAGTCAGCCAGCGAGGCAGCGCGGGCGCGGGCGAGGGGGGCGTGGTGCCGGCAGGTGACGTGCAATGTCCGCGCCCTTGTACGTACCCCCCAAGGGGCCCGCCGCGCCGTCGCGCCGCGCTACTTCCCGCACGCTGATGCGCCTTCTGGACATCCGGACGCCGGGAACCGACCTTCCTATGTTCTCGGCCGACCGCTCCCCCCGAAATGTTCCCAAGGGCGTGGTTGCCCCCCCTCCCTTCTCCTTCCTCAGCGCCCTGTGCGAGCCTTTTTTTCTCTCTCCCCCTCGCACATGGCGCTGGGCCGGGGACAAAGGCAGCGGCGGTGGGGTGTCGTGCCGACGGTGGTCCGCGGGGCTGGCACCGCGCACACGACCCCGAGGTCGATCCCTGGCCGGGGCCGGAGGGCCGATGAGCTCGACGACGTCTGTCGTATGCGCTCTGATCGGTGTCTCTCTCGCAAACGCACCCGCGCTAGCCGGCGGTCGTTTGGTTGCGTCGAAGAGGGGGTCGGGGCGGGGCGCCGCGCGTGACACTTGGGCGTGATAAGTGAGTGAATGCCATCGAGGAGGTGCTGCGTCGAAGGCTGTGGCTGGCGAGGCGGCGCGGTTAGCGAGACAGGAGGGGGAGCGGTAATTATGCCCACTGGCGCCCACGAGGCTCGCGCTGCGTCCTTCCCGCGCGGACGAGGTTTATGCCCGTTTCTGGAAATGGATCGCCCGGCATCCAGTTCGGGCCTAGTCAGGGTGCGCGGGGACAGGAGCTGGGGCGCGCCAAACCGTGCTTAAACTCACCTCTTAATGAATAATGAAGTGCACCCCCCCTCGCGCGCCCACCGTCGCGGAGTCTCGCGGAGAAATTAGATGGGCCCTGCAAGCAAAAAAAAATCAAAGGAGAGGAAGCCCCCCCAACCTGCCAGGCTCTTGCGCCCCCCGTGCGCGTGGGGTCCCCAGGCGGCAGCGTGCCCGTCCCACCTGCCCGGTGGCCCCCCCTCTCCATTGACCCCCGTGCCACCCGTGCTCCCAATTCCGAGCAGCAAGTACCCAGCACACCGGACGCGGCCGACGGGGGACACCCCTGCGCGCGTTCCGACGGCCGCCCGCCGCCCCACAGCCCGACCCAGGCTCCAAGCGCGAGGCGCGAGGCGTGCGGCGCGAGGCGCAAAGGCGTAAAGTGTCCCCGGCCGGGCTCAGTGCGCTGCGCTCCGCCGCACCCCCCGTGCAGCGTGCTCCTTGCCCCGCGTGCGGCGCGGGCCGCGGGGGGCACACTACAGTCACCGAAGTACGTACGCCCACCGCCCCCGACGCAAGCGAGGCGGGTCCGCGCGGGGCGTGGGTGTGTGCACATCAGGGCCCCCCGACTGGCCCGCACCGCGGCCCACCACCGCGCACACAGCAGCAGCCCCCCTTGCCCCTGCAGTGGCCACCCACCCACCCCTCGCCGCCAAAACTTGGGGCCACCGCTCGCACGTCGTGGCGGCCGGACGCACCCCAGGCGGGCCCGTTTGGCGCGGCGCACGCCTTCTGGACCGCGCGCCATCAAACGCTCCTTCACTCATCTGAAATATTTTGCTCTGCCTTCAGGGGGTGCGCGAGGGACGACGGTCGACATCCCGGCCGGAAGCGTGCGGGCAGGGCGTGAACAAGGCCACAACGTTAACACGGGCGCCCGGACGTCACAGCGCGCCAAGCCGCATTCGTTCTGGCCGTACCCTTTGTGGCGCACCGTCGATGACGACGATGATGGTGATGGGGTGCCTGCGCGCCGCCCCTGGGGAGAGGGGTTGGCATCGCGCATCGACCGGGCGGGCCCACAGCGGCCAAGCACGGCAGCGCGGGGCGACCAGCGCGCGCGCGTCGGGCTTCGCGGTTCGACGCCCTCCCTAACCCCCGGGTTTATCAGCGAGGCTTCCCCAGGAGGCTGTCATAGGCGCGGACCCGCACGACCGTCCGCGCGCTGCTCCCCCCGAGCTCGCTTCTATCTGGGTTATTTTTGCTACCTTGCCGTGTGCGGGTCCCACAGCACGACAGGAAGGCAGGGCGACAGGGCGAACAGGGCCGGTGGACGCAGCGCGCGCGCGGTGCTCTCCGGGACGCCAGCAGGTGCGCGGGCGCGCCGCGACGACGTAAAGGTTGGCTTACACAGAGGCGCGCGACGACCCACGACCGCAACGGGGCGCCGCGCCGCGCTGCGTGAATGAACGAACGAACGCAGACGCGAGCGCGGGTCATCGAAGAGCAGGCGCGCGTGCCGCCGCGCGCGGGGTGCGGCGATCATGACGCACAGCGGGAGGGGCCAGGCTGGCGGCCAGGCCGGGGTGGGCCCGCGCGTGCGCACCCGCCGCCTCTGGGGGACGCGGGTGCAGACGCGGGTGACGTCCATGCAGCACGCGCACGGGTACAGAAGGGATGTACTCAGGGTGCGGGGGGTGGGTGCTCGCTCGGGGGGAGCGAGCCTGCCTGCGCGAGACAAAGGGGGCGGGGCGGTGTGGACTCTGGAGGCGCGCGGGTAGGGAGGGGAAGGGGGAAGGGCCGAATTGAGTACACGTTGCGTTTGGCTTTCGCTCCCACTCGGCGGCGCGCCCAGTCCGCCGCTGGCCGCTCCCACCGTCAGAGTCTGAGAGGGGGGGAAGGCGTTTGCGTGCGGAGGAGCGTGGACGGCCGACGCGTGCGGCTGCTGCAGGCGCGCGAAGCGGGAGCACGAGGCGGAGGGAGGAGGCCGTAGGCGAGCGCAGGATCGCGCGTGGATCTCGATGATCGCACGATTCGCTCTCATGATCTCGCTAGCTTTCGCTCGCGCTCCCAGTCGCGCGTCCCTGAGCCGGCACGCTGGCTGGCGTGGGGCCCGGTCGCGCGTTCCCCAGCGCCCCCGTCGCGCCTCCCCTCCCCTTCGGACTTCCCACTGTGCTCGCGCGTGGCGCGTGGGTCGTGGCTCCGCGCGTCGAGGCGGAGTCGCGAGCCGCGCACGCGCCGGGCGAGGAAGGCGTCGGAGGGGACGCTGAGAACGCGCGAGGCGGAGCGTGGACACGGCGTACGTACTCGCCGCGGGCACATGGGCGGGTGGTGGGCAGCGGACGACGGGCAGGGCGCGGTCCAGGCGTCGGTGCGCCCGCGCGGCCGCTGTGGGGTGCCTCTTCGCTTGTGTGCGCCGGGGCCTGAGCGCAGATGCCCGCGCGCGAGCTCGCCAACGCTGTCTGCGGGCGAACGTTTCCCCCGCAGCGGCCGTGTGTGTGCTCCTGTACCCTGTCCGACGCGTGCGAGCCGGCCGTCGCTGCCTCTCGCCCCTCTGCGCCCCCACGCTGACACGCCCCGCCTTCGCGTCCGCGCGCGCGCGCGCGGCAGATCCCGCACGCGTAGCGCGTTCAATGACGACGATGAGAGGAAGAGGCAGCAGTCTGAGTCTCGGCCCCCGCACTGTCACCTATCGCCGGTGGTGCATACGGGGAAGCCGCCCTGCGCTGTCGTGCGCCGCCTGGCACGGGGACCCGCCTCGCACTAGAACACGGATGCTTGCAACGTTCGCGGGAGCGGAAGTCTGTTCCCTACACCAGTCCCTACGCTAGTCCTTACCAGGTTCACGCGACCCTCCGCCTGAGTCCCCACCCCACCACCCACAGCGCCCACCTGTGCTGTCTGCCAGTGGACGCTGGACGCGGGCGCTCGACACTAGTCGGGCGCCAACACCCGCGCACCGGGCGCCCAACCCTCCTTCGAGCTTACGATAATGAAATCGGCGATTTCGCCGCGCCCACCCGCACAGCGCGCCCAGCGCAAAAAACGCAAACTTTGCCTATTCTCGCGGGCCCACCCATCAGCCCCCGGCAACGCGCGCGCCGCCGTCGCCCCGCGAACCCGGCAGGCAGGTGCGCGCCAGCCCCGCGGCCGCGGCCCACGACCCGCGTCGACGATTTGGGAGGTCGGGCCTCCCGGCGGAGAGCCCGCGCGGATCCCGATCGCAGTGGATCACGGAGAGGCCATTGTCAGGATGTCCGCTTCGCGCGACCCGACAGGCCTCGCGTCGCGTCGCGTCTCGTCCCGGCGCGCACACACGCTCGCACGTCCGCGGAGGGGCGCGGGTGATGGGTATATACAGCATATCGATTAAGTAAAAACAGAAGCCATAGAAGCATACAATCACAACGCTATAATACAGCATCCCGACTTCGCCTGCCCCGGAAGAGCCCATAAAGAATACACACTGTAAACCCCAGTCCTGAGCGGTCGCGAGCCGAAAAAATAAGGTCGAGGCGGCGGCGGCCCGCTCCCATCCCCCCCCTGCAGGGGCACTCCCTCACGCATACGCATATACGCATATGTACGGCAGGCGACAACGGATCGTCCGGCAGCCGAGCGAGCGAGCGAGAGCACAGCTCTACTCCAAGACGCGAGGGCTCGCGAGCGGGCGTCCCGCCCTCTGCCCCCTGCGCCGCCCCTGGTCGCCAGCCAGGGGGCAGTGTGTGGTTGCAGCAGCGACACGACAGCGGCGCGCCTCGTCCCGCCTCCGCGCATCCCACGCCTCTCGCGCGCGCGTTGCCCCGACGCCGGGCGCGAAGCCGCGCCCGGGCGGGTCGCGCCAGCAGGCGGCCTCAGGGCCGCCTGCCCGCCCGCCGCCCGCCTCCCCTTCGCGCTCCCAAGCCTCCGGCGCGCCGCGCGCTCTAGTCGCACGCCTCCGTAACGTCGCTCTGCGCAACACCATCAGCATTCCGTTGGCATACCACACGCGCACTCCAGCGTCGAGGCCCGCCCGCCCCTCCCTCGCGAAAGGGAAGGGGGCTCTAGCCGGCGCAGAGGCGACTACGAACAGGCAAAGAGGACTCACCGCTCTCACAAACGTCAGCATGTGGCACGTAATGTAGCCCTTCGCGAAGCCCGCGCCGGCGTACGCGAAGAGGTACTCCCACTTGCGGAGGAACGCGGCGTACGTCGCGTCGTCCCGCAGCGCGGGGTACTGCCGCGCCATCGTGTCCTGCCGCAGGTTCGCGCGCAGCCGCCGGCCCCACGTCCTCAGCGTCCGCGGGTAATCTGTGTAGATTGTGCGCAATTAGGCATGCGTTTCGGCGTCCGGCGGAGTGCGTTGAGAGAGAGAAAGCGCGTTGAGTTGAAATATGGTCGGGCGTTGAGCGTGCGTGCCGTGCGAACGGCGCAGCGCGAGGTTGGGTCGGGTGGTACGTCCGGCCGCGGGTCGCCGCGTGGTGGGAAGGGAGGGAAGGACACAGTGCGGGCGCCAGCGCGACAAGAACGGAACCGCGAAGCAGCGAACGGGGGCCAGCGGAAGAGAAGGCCGTGCGGGGGCGCCGGGCGACGGGCGCGCGAGTGCGGGCAGGCGCGAAGGGCGGAGGGAAGTAGGTAGGGTTGGGCAGAAGAGAGAAAGTGAGAAAGGAAGGGCAGAGAGAGAGGAAAACACACGTACGCGGTGCGTGGTTCTCGACGCCCTCGAGCGTGAAGCGGCCGCGCGACGCCGCGTACGCCGCGTCGATCAGGACCGTCGCGCTCGGCAGGCAGGAGTTCGGCCACATGTAGCGGCGCATGAAGTCGTCGGGCCTATTTCGAGAGATAGAGAGGAGGGGGGAGGAGCGAGCCGGGCGTCAGGAGCCTGAGTGTGAACTGCGAACGCGAACGGGAAGCGCGGAAGTGGAAGGCGCGAAGGGCGCCCGGGGGCAGTAGAGATAGAAGGAGTGGGGGGAGTTCGGGCAGAGGAGGCGCGGGACGGGACACGTACTGGTAAGTGCTATACCGGCCCTCCGGGAAGGACGAGCAAGTGACGACGGCGGTGGCACCCGTGCGCTTGAGCGCAAAGTCGACGATCTCGAAATACCTTTCGTAGTACTGTCCCGGCACGGTCAGCACGCGCACACAAGCTAGAAGCCGCGGGAGCCGGGGGCCCCGGGCGCGATCGACCACACTCACTTTGCTCCCGACGTGCTCGAGCATCTCGACGCTGAGGAACGCGTCGAACTGGTCCGCCCAGGACGCAGGGATGTCGCGGTAATCCATCAGGTGCACGCGCACGCGGCCCTCGAGCCCGCGCTCCCGCACGCGCTCCTCCGCAAGCGCCTTTTGTTCGACGGACAGCGTGAGCGTGTCGACCTCGCAGCCGTACGACGCAGCGGCCTGTGCACAGAAGCGGAATCCAGAGAGCAGCACCGCGTGAGAACGACTTCGTCAGCCCTTCGTCTCGGACACAATTTGCCTTATCGCCGCAGCCGCCCCCACCCCACCCCCCGCGAACGGAAGGCGGTGGGGCGTGCGAGCGAGTGCGGCGGCGAAGACGGAGACGGATGGACTGACTGACCTCAATCGCGAGCGCGCCCCAGCCGGTGCCGAACTCGAGGACGCGGTCTCCGGGCTTCAGGCGCGCGGTCCGGAGCACGTGATGGATCTTTCGCTGCTGCGCGGCCTCGAGGTCGTTCGGCGTCGGCCCATGCGTGAGGTCGCCCCGCACGCCGCCCTCCTCGTCGCTCCAGAGCGCACACGAGTACATCATTTCCTGGCTCAGGAAGGCCTAGCGCAGGCAGCAAAACAAAAAAAAAACGCGAATGTCAGTGTCCTGTGCTTGCGCGCGCGATCCGACCGTGGGCGGCGCGGCCCCGAGTGGGAGCGAGGAGGGGAGAAGGAAAAAGGGGCTCACTTTGAAGAGCTCGTTCGATTGATCGTAGCTCGCGATCACGTTCAGGCGTGCGCGGGAGCGCGTCTGCCCAAAAAAGGCGTTTCGGAGCCCGGAGAGCGCGGACGCGACGCGGCTGTAGAGAGAAGAAATTCCAGACATCGAAGACTGGTTGTCGAGCCAGAGCTAGAAAAAAATACAAGTCAGCGACGTGTTTGCGTGTGCGCGCGCAGCCCTCCCTGCGGGCGCGCGCGAAGGGCGGTGGGATCGGCTCACGTCCATGACGGCCTTGAGGTTCTCAACCTCGACCTCCCCGATCATGTATGCTTCGCTGACTGAATAGCAAGAGAGACAAGGGGCAGTCAGCACATGCAGAACCCCGGGCCCGACGGGGGTGGGCTCCCAAGGCGGGGCGAAAGGGGCGGGGCGAGGGGGGCGGACGTACAGCCGAGGTCTCCAGAGCTGTGGCGCCAAAACGTCAGCGGGAACCGTCGATCGTCGCGCGAAGCCGCGTCCGCGAGGGCAGGGGCGGGGGGGGGGGCGCGGCGGGGCGAGAGCGCACTCACCCAAACACGCGGGTCCAGAACTTGCCGCTGAGGACTTTGAGGTGCGCGGCGACGCCGCCGGCCTTGGGCGTGCCAAAGTGGAACGTCTCGTCCTCGTCCTCGATCTCGAGGTAGCCGACCTGGATCGCGGCCTCGAGCACGGAGAGGATCGAGGAGCGGGCTGCGCGCGCGCGAACGAACGAACGAGAGAGCGAAGGAGCGAAGGCGGGAGGGACGGGCGGGCGTGCGAGCGCGAGCGTGCATGCGTGAGTGTGGGTTGTGTGCGCGTATGGGCGCGTACGCGCGAATGCGAAAAAGCGTGACCGCGGGAGTCAGCGCGCGAACGACGGCGCCGGGAGAAGCACGGGGCGGACGGACGCACCGAAGGCGGTGAAGAACGGGTACGGACGGGGGCGGCGGCGGGTCGTCGCGCACCCGTACGAGGGCAAACTCTCCTTCGAAGAGAGATGGATATGGTGGGAAGGCATCGTCGACGCGCGGTGGCTGTGACGAGTAGTAGTGGTGGTGAGGGTGGGTGTAGTGGTAGTGGTGGTGTTGGTTAGGAGGGGCGACGGGGGCGATTGAGCGAAGTCGCGAGGGTGGAGATGTGCGGAACGCGTCGAATGCGTTCGATGCGATGCGGCCGAGTGGGGGAGGAGCGGGGGTGCGGAACCTCTGGGGCTGCTTCTGCGGGAGAGAATTTATACAGTAGGGAGGAAGCGAGGGAGTGTGGCCGAGAGAAGTCTAGGCGGCGCGACGGTGGGCTGCTGTACGTAGCAGGAGCGGCACGGGCGGGACGTGGACGGGTGCGCGTGCGTGCGAGAGCTCTCGTGTGCGGGGGCGTGCGGGTGCGCGGGCGCGAGGCGAGTGTTCGGGGACCGGGTCGCGAGCACCGCATGTAGACAGGGTAAGGGGGGGAGGGGGGGCGCAGTGATGAGCGAGCGTGGACGTGGTTCTGCGCGAGGGGCCGTGGTGAGGAGGAGGCCGGCGGAGGGGCTCGCGCGACCCTGGTGGGGACCTGGGGACGGGACGCGGGTGCCAGCAGTGAGGTGCCTTCTGATTGAGACTGAATGGCTATCGGGCGGCGGGTGCGGAGGGAATCTCATGGATCCTGGATTCTGGATCTCACGCAGGGATGGGATGCGAAGGGTCGGAGCAGCGGAGGGGGGGGGGGGGGGCTACGTTCCAGGGGGGGCTACGCGAGGCGGCGGGGGAGGGGGGGGCGGATGCGCTGGGGGCGGA
>FTLJ01001198.1:0-13726 GCA_900155495.1 Porogramme epimiltina | reverse complement strand
GGGGGGGGGGGGGGGGGGGGGGGGGGGGGGGGGGGGGGGGGGGGCGGGGGGGGCGGGCGGGGGGGGGGGGGGGTGGGGGTGGGGGATTACAAGGGGTTGCTGTAGCGAGAGTGGGTAGAGGGAGCGTGTGTGGGGTGGGGTGGGGTGCTTGCTGTAGGTATCGAGAAAACGTGCGTGTGCGTGTGCGTGGGGCGGGGCGCGCCGTGCCGCGTGTGTGCGTGCGGGGTATGCCTCCTCTCTATGGGTGCGTCTATTGGTATACCGAGACGTAGCTGATCTTCCACTGTGCGTCTGCAGACCGGGAGATGTGTTAGAATGCGGGACGAAGATTAGGAACGAGGACGGGGCGGCTCACAGTCGAAGTTCGTCGAGTTCGCGACGGCATCGCTGCACGTGCCGGGGCAGCCCGAGCTCTCGTACGCGGCGCCGGCCCAGTCGCCGCAGATGGTGATGTCGAAGATGAGGTTCTGGGCGAGGAAGTGGCTGAGGATGTCGCACTCGGTGTTCGGGAAGAACGCGGTGGGCGTGCCCCAGCTGGACGGGTCCGGCGTCTGGTTCGTGATGTCGTCCGGGATCGCGTCGCGGTCGAAGAACCACATCGAGATGCCCGCGGACTCGAGCGTGTGCGCGAAGACGCCGCCGGCCTGGTTGTTGAAGAGGTGCCCGAAGGTGTTGTTCTCCTTCTGCAGGAACGCGCAGCCCGCGTTGTTCCCGTTCGAGGACTCGCACGACGTCCCGATGATCTCCGAGAGCGCGTCCGCGGCCTTGTCGAGCACGCAGCCCGAGCCCGAGTGCAGCGTGACCTGGTTCTGCGTGTTCAGGTTGACACCCTCTGCGCGCGCGAATGCCTCGTGAGCACGATACACGGACAATCCTGCAAGCGCACTCACCAATGATGTCGATCTCGCCCGCCTCGGGCCAGGTCTTGCCAGAGCCGAGAGACCAATACGCGGGCCAGACGGAGCAGCCGTGGGGCATGGCGAAGATGTCGGCGACGAAGAGGCCGCGCTCCCAGGACTTCTTGGACGAGATGCGGATCGACTTGCGGTTCCCGCCCGCGGCGACGTCCGCGGACTGGTCGACCTTCATGACGACCGTGCCGTCGTCCTGCACGTACGCGAGCTTCTTGGCGTCCGCGCCGTCGACGAACTCGACGAGGCCGCTCGTCGGGTCCGCGTCCGTGAAGAAGTCCCAGCCGCTGCAGGAGGGGGAGGGGTGGGGTTAGCGCTTGATCGTAAGTGCGTGCGTGCAGGTGTGCGGTGCGCGCGCGGCCGAGGATGGGTTTCCATAACGAGCGGCGAGGCCCCCCGCGTGTGCGCGCCATCAAGGGGCGACCTGGCCTCGTCTGCTCGCCATTCGAGAATGACGACAAGGGCGCGTGCAGAGTGAGACCAGACCGGCCGCCGCTGACGGTAGCGAAGGCGGCGGACGCAGAGTCCGACGACGGGGGGTGGGTTGTTCGCTTGGCGCGCGTGCGCGGGAGGGGGGTGGAAGAGAGGACGGGGGAGTACTCACTCGAAGAAAGTGTCGTTCGCGTAGTGGTCGACGAGCTTGTAGGACGTGCTGCGGGGCACGAAGGAGACGTTGTGGGCGACGCCATTGTGGCGGCGGTGGTAGTGGGCGCCGCGGTAGGGGACGAGGGCGGCGGAGGAGCTGGCGAGCGCGAGGAGGACCGCCGGGAGGAGAGCGAGCATGGTGGAGCGGCGAGAGCGGGGCAGGGTGCGAGAAGGGAAAGAAAGTGGGGGCGAAAGAGGGACAGCGGACACGGTCGGCGGGGAGAAGAAGTAGGGAGGGGCGAGACAAACGGAGGGGGGTGGATATAAACGCGGGAGGGCGTGCAAAGGGAGGCGGCTCGGGACGGGCGTGCCTTGCAAGGCCCTTGGAAGTGGCCCGCGTCCCGCGCCCCCCTTGGTTTCGCCTGGCTGGCTGGCCGGGCGCGTGCGGACGCGTGCAAAGATTATTTCTGGGGTCGGGGCGCGTCCGCGTTCGGCTCTGGTTCTCCCGTCTCCGCCTCCGCTCTCACGCCGTCCCGCAGCACTTTTTGTCCCCCGCCTCGCGACCGCGCCACAACGCCCGCGCCCGCCTCGCGACGCACCCTCAGTCGCCCCCGCGCCCTTTGTGTTCCCCTCGCGAGCCCAAACAGCCCACACAGGGGGGCCTGCGTCGGCGACCACGCACACGCTCACGGAAGAGACCTCGCTCGCCGACCCGACGGAGATGGACGCAGCTGATGGGGCGACCAACCGGCGGTGCAGGCGCCCGCCCGGACGCCCTCCTGCTGCTTGCCGGCATGCCTACCGATCGCCTCCGCACAGCCACCCCGGCCACTCTCCCGCCCGTCGAATCGGGCAATATGCCGCCTCCCCGGGAGCCCACTGCCGGCCGGTGCCGAGCGCGCCCTGCCTCCGCTGTCGGTGACCGCAGTCCTTGTCCTCGGTCCTTCACGCGTTCACGAGCCGCCCAGCCAGGGCGATGTGCGTGCCTCCCATTCAATCCTTCTCCCGCCTGACGACGACGCACTTCCTGTGTGCATTGAACGGTCTCCTGCAGAGCCTGCCTTGTGGTCTCGAGGCAGTGTGGTCTTCCGGGCCACGCTCAGGCCTCCCGCCTTCGATGCACGTCGCACCGGCGAGGTCACCGACCCCAAACGCGAACGCCGGCATCTAAGCGCTAGCGATGGCCACCCGCCACCGTCTTGGCCACCCTGGTGCGCTCATTGCGCTCATCCCGCCGCAGATGCGGCTGTCTGGGCCCTCGCGCCGCAAGACAGATCCGGTCATCTCGCCTTGCACTTCTCGGTACTGGAGTTGTCGAAACGGCGTGATACACGACCCCCCGGACTCGGAGAACTCCATCGACGGACTCTCCCAGCACGGAGCCCTCAGCCCGGTCAATGCGCGTCTGGGTCTCGTCCCGGATCCCCCCCAACGGCCGCGGACATTGATTCCTGCGCGCACTTCGATCGAGGGAAGGCGTTTATTTTGGAACCCGGATGCAGATGCCAGTGCTCGTATGTATCAGCAGCGCGCAGGCGTGATGAAGTGAGCGTGTGGGGGGTGCCCTCGCAATCAGACCGGTGCGCTCTCTGCTGACTGTTGAACAATCGCCCGCGCGGACGCTAATTACACTCAATCCCTGCAGCGGGCTTCGTGTAGATGGAAGGCGGATGCCGCAGCGCCCGAGCTCTATTGAACGCGCATTACGACTGCCCTAAGGGCCTGATCAATCCCGTAGGGGAACGCTGCTGCCAGGATGCGTCGAACGGCGAGATGAACTTCAGACCCGCCACGGGTGGCGGGCCCTCGCACCGCGAGGCGGTCCATAAAAAGCGGGCGGAGCTCATTCGACGAAGGGCCGACGTCGACAACGTGGTGGACTGTCCGTTGCGTCCAATAGCCGCAGGTGCGATGATCCGCTGGGACGTTGTTAGAGTTCGCCGGCGCGTCCATGGACACCACGATGTTCGGAGATAGGGAGGTTCTGCGAGTCGGACGGCGTAGTCGTCCGCATGCCAGAACGCACAGCCCGAGAACCTAAGTTTAGCGACGAGGACGCTGAATAGAGCAGCGCGCGCGCTGGGCTCGCTCGCAAACGCTACTGACTTACTAGCGAGAGCAGGCTCAGTGCTGGAACCACCTGCATCTCGGGCGCGGAGGCAGGACGTCCATTGCCAGATCGGCTGTGGGGGCTGTCCCTGCGGATCTCCGGCCGGTTTAGCTTTGCTTCGGCCATGCGGACCCTCTGGGCCCGGCAGCAAATTAGCCATGGACCACAGCGCGCGCATGTCGCGCTATAGCAATTCTCTCGTCTCTCTCGTGCGCTGAACCCTTGCTTCGCGGTCCAGACTCCCCGCGCTCTCAGGGTTCCCCGAGAGAGACCAGTCCCTCGACGAATGCTCGTGGCCTCAACGTACTTGTACGACTGCCCCCGTGCGCGCGATAGCTACGATTGGGGCCTCGCGAGACCCTGGGCCCTCGAACTTTCCTGCCCTCCACTCGCCCGTCGAGAACCCATAGTGCATTCGGACCCGATGACATGCACCCGGCCTGGGCTCTGGAGAGTGGAGTGTGCGCGCTCAGCCGCAGCGCCGCCCAGCACCAGCCTCGCCCCTCGGTATCCACACAGACTCCCACCCGTCCCCTCCGGCCTCGGTCAGCCGGCGCCGGCGGTTTTCCTCGAACGGCGCTGCCCCCCCCCCCCCCCCCCGCCCNNCCCCCCCCCCCCCCCCCCAGACGCGCGCAGATCACAAATTTTTCGAAGTTCGAGACGCGAGGCGTGCTAGAAATCGGAGAGCTCCAAGGGACGAGGGGAGCGGGGGGGGGGGGTGCGCGGGCGCGGCCCCGGAGGGGAGCTGCTCCAAGGGCACCGAATTCGAAGCACCGACCTCGCGCGCGGGCGCGGCGTCGTTCCCCTCGCGCTCCACTCGCACAGGCACGCCGCACCGCCGTATGGAGTGCGTACGTACACATATCGGAAAGCATTGTGCGAATACGAAATGTTCTTTGCTGAAGTGGGAGCGCGGGGCATCTTTGAGAAGGCGTGCGTTGGTCCTTCTACTCACGATGCGCGGATCGATCTCGAGCGCCGAGGGTAGGACCTCGACCCCGTCCTATTTTTGTACGGTCTCGCGCACGCTCCCCGTCGGGAAGAGCGAGCGGGGAGTGCTCGGACGGGCGCCTGTGCCCGCTGCCCGGTATTGAGATTCGAGCCCTACTGGGCAGGTACGGCTGCGGACTGCGCGCGCACCGGGCTCGGGTCGTCCAGACTCGCGACGTCCCGCGCGTCCTTAATATTCTCGTGAGCCGGATCGAGAACGTGCCTGCGGTCACGCATTCGTCGCGACGCACAAGCGAGGGAAGATTCACTGAACGCTGCGCGACTAATATCGTGCCGTGGATCGGGGTTTCTCTGAACTATCCCTCTGCGCATGCTATTGAGGGAAATGGTTGGACTCCGGCTAGAGCGCGGTCCCCTACAGAAGCTAAAAGCTGAACGGTGTACACTGGCTTGTAGAATTGCTCGAGAGAGATAGGTACGGTACACAACAGACTGTAGTCGGAATGCTCGCGCGTCGTTTTCTTCACCCGGACCAGACAGCGGGGCCGGGCTGGGTGTAGTTCTTGGGGATGGGGTACTGCACGACGTTCTGATTAGTCTTGCGAGTGCGCGAGTAAAAGGACTAGGGCTTACGTTGATGTTGATGAGGATGCCGGGCTCCTGTAGACAGAGGGTATTAGGATCCACGAGAAGACACGAGATCTGAATGAGGACGCACATAACCGGTGTAAACGCCGGGGATGGCAACAGTGGGGCCGGGCGAGCCGCTGCCGCCGTTGACGACGTTGACCTGGCCGCAGGAGATCTAGTGTAGAGCGCGGTGAGAACCATCTTCGCCCTCCACGCGCAGCACGGAGCGGGACTCACGTAGAACTGGGCGCCGCCAAAGGTCTGCGCGACGTGCAGCGCGATCGCCTCCATGCGGACGAGGTACTGGCCGCTGGGCAGCGCGCTCGGGAGCGTGAACGTGACGCCGGGGACGCCCTCCGCGGGGAACGAGATCGACTGCCCGCCGTTCGTGACGGCCGAGATCTGGTACACCTTGAACCACACGGCGCCGTCGCCCGCGAAGCTGTCGACGTCCCCCGGGGCCTTGGCCATGTACACGTTCACGACGCCCGGGTGGTAGATCGTGCCGTCGGACATGATCCCGAGCTGGCTGCCCGCGGCGACGGTGATCGTCTCCGCGGTCGGGTTCGTCTGCGAGTCGTAGCAGCGGAAGTCGGGCGAGGTCACGTCTGTGACGGGTGCTTGGCTGTTGAAGTTGTTCGTCTTGCGGACGTTGACCCACGCGGGCGTCGTCGTGCCGTCCACGACGAGGGATGGGAAGGTGTCTGGGAAGTACGCGGGGTGCCGTCAGCGCCAGGAATGGGTGTGAAGGGGAGAGGGATACTGACAGTGGGCCACCGCGGATGCGACGAAGACAGTGAGGGCGAGGGTTAACTTGAACATTGTGGGCGAGCTGAGGCGGTGGGTGCTGCTGCACGTCCGCCTCCGACGCCCTTCTTTATACCCCGCCGGATTGCATGCGCCGTCTTCGTCCAAAAACAGGCCGCACACCGCGCATGGAGGACGCCATGCGGAGGGCCCGGAAGAATGCAGTCTAGGATAGACAACAAGTGCAGGCCTTCGTTCGCCCGAGGTGCCCATGTGCCAGCCACCATCTCCGTGCCGACGCTCGCAATGAACCCAGTACGTCATCGGCCGCGAGGATTGCTGCAGCGAGCGAAGGAAAATCCAGTGCCAAAGCTGCTTGGGAGATGTGGATACCGGATGTTAAAGCCACGGAGAAGCCTTCTTCGGATAAAATGGCTCCATCGATGTGTTGAGTGCGTTACGATCCACTGGGCCGAAATATACCCTTTTCACCCGAGTGTGCACCGAAGTCATCTCGAACGCTGGCGACGCGGGGCCCCGGATACGCGGGTGCAGATAGCGGCATGTCCGCCTCGGCGGGTCGCCTGGCGTGCCATTGAACCTCGGCACCGAGGGCGCGCAAAGCCACTACACAAAGTCTGCGCAACGGATCGCCCGAAGGTGGCGAGTATTTATAGCATCATACACTCCGTCCTGCACAGTAGACATGTGAGCATAGGATGACCAAGATTTTGCGAGATATACCTCGAATAGATCGTATGTCGCGAACATATCGTCCGACACATAGCCGAGTAATCGTACGGGTCCGAGCCTGCGGTATGTTGGGATGAGGAACTCAAGTCGCCTCGCTTAGCACGCAGAGACTGGGCTGGCGGATAATTTCACCATGGTGCGTTAGAAGGAGGGCGTTGATTTCATACAGCTGCAGCCTTCAGGTAGTGTCGGAGAAGGAAAGAGGAAACGCTTCCGAGAGGACGCCGTTGCGGTCACTGAACCGGTGAATGATGAGAGCATGACAAAAGCCACGTCATATACTTTGGATGTCCCTTACGTTACAAGGGTCGATGGCGTAGTTGGTTATCGCATCTGTCTAACACACAGAAGGTCCTCAGTTCGAGCCTGGGTCGACTCATGTTTTTGTCATTTTCTGCCTACTCCCCTACCAATGCGGTTCTCAGGTTCCAATTCCTACTATCCCGTGGCCGCAAATGTGTTGTGTTGGTCCATCTGCAGGGCCCGCATTGGAGTTATACGCAAGCCCGCCGTTATACTGTGCGTTAAGCCGAAGCGCCCAAGGTCATGACGTGCATCGTGTAGCTTGCCGACGTGGACTTACACTTGCCACTTAATAGTGCTGAGGCCGAAGCCTTCCCTCACCATTTCCTCCTGGGCACCATGCTGCATCATTTGTCCTTTTAACGTCACGTACCACCCTCTACACTCGTCAAGTTCTGCTGCTCCCTTGCCATGGCATTCCCTATCCCCACCCACCTACCGAGGAAGGATGCGCGTGACGTCTCCACCCAAGTCTTGAGCAAGATCTCAGAGACGCCGTACAAGACTCTGAACGCAGCGTTAGCGTCTTCATGGGTACAGGAGCTAAGTGACACCATCAAGAGCACTAAGGTAAGCCGTTGTACAACCCCCATACGCATATGCCCACCCTAACGTAGGTCGAAAGCACCAAATCCATGAGCGTATAGCGAGCGACCTTCCGAATTTCGAGAAGCAACTTGCGACCTCCGTCTCGGTTCAGGAACGTCTCAGCACGCTCTCTAGCAATGTGAATGCCCTCGACGAGAGTATATCCGCCCCCGAGGTAAGATGTCCCTCCCACTGTCCTCGTTACTGTGGCTAAGCACGCTTTGAAGACAGGTCTTGTACCCAACCTCATCCACAACCTCACCGGCCATGCAGCAATAGCCCAAGATGCAGCGGACGCGCGATCACAGCACAATGCGCTGTCCCATTTGCTCAAATGTCGGAACGAGCTACGTCGGTTGACGCGTTTGGTGGAGAAGGCGGAGCTCGCGGACGCGACAAGGACGTGCGCGTCGTTGAAGGAGATGATGGCTGGGGCTCCGGAACCTCTGTTGCAGAGCGAGGTCATGACCGACATGAAGGTGCGCCGTTTCTTTCTTTTACATGTGACTGGGCTTGACCCCATACACTACAGCGGAGATGTTCTGCTCTACAAAACCACACTGAGGAGCAAATTCAGGACGCATACTCGCGCAGTGTCGTAATATCCGAGTCTGAACTGTCCATCAAGCCCTCAGTCGAAGCTGTACTCCCGCGCGTACTTCATAACGGTGTATGGGTGCAAAGTCACGTCCAGTACAACGTCGTCGACACTGTGGTGGGCCTTTCCGACCTCTTTGCCTCAATGTCCCCTCCCACGTTGTCTATGCACCTGTCAACTCTTCGTCGCGATATCACTTCGCATTGTATCGAATATGTCCTGAAACAGCCGGTGGAGATATACCAGACAACGCCAAGCGACATAAACGGTGTGTCGGAGCATAAGCTATCATTCCAACGTTCCCCGCCAGCCACTCGCGACCTCACTTCACGCCTATCCAATCTCACTACCTCGATGGAGTTCCTCAACGCTACCCTCTTCCCTCACCTCCCTCCTTTGGAGCGCAAGGCGTTTCCACTTTCGCTATGCACACCAATTCGTACGGCCATTCTCAACTACTTGCTTCTGCCCAATTTGCCCACCTCGCTCTCGGCCCTGCCCGACTTTCTCAGCCTGTCAAGGCAGGCCGTTCAGTTGGAGGACGACATCATTATCAGGATGCTTGGAGACAGCGGCGCGGAACGCGGCATCAAGTCGTGGGTGGAGTCCGTCGGTCTCCACTACGAGCGCGGCAGAAGGGCGGAAATTCTCAACAAGGCTCGCGCAATCGCCACCAGCGCCAGCGACGATGCCAAGTCGTTCCGGGTGGAGGTACCTCTCGTCATTGAGGAGAAGGTCATTCCCATCCAAGTCGAGGACGAACCTGTCATTCACAACGGCGGAGCGAACGGCGTCTCTACATACAACGATTCGAAGCTGCCTGCGACTATTGGGGAAGACGCGTGGGGTTTCGAGGAGGATGCGCCAAGCAAGACGGACGAGTCGCCGACGGATGATTGGGGTTTCGACGACGACGACGCCACTCCCGAACCAACGCCCGAGGAGCCGGCTCCTATTCCCGAGCACGAGCCCATACCAGACCCACCGAAGGCAGAGGTAGAACCAGAGGAAGAGGATCCAGGAGACGCTTGGGGTTGGAATGACGATGCGGAGCCGACAGAAGCCGAAGACGAGTCTGCGTGGGATGATCCATGGAATGACAAGCCGGCCGCGCCTGTACCAGTACCTCCAAGTCCCGCTCCCAAGCAGGCGAAGGGGTTGGAGAAGCGATTCGCCGGAAAGAGTGTGCCCAACTCTCCGATCGTTTCCCAACCTCCCACAATTCCCGCTCCAACGCGCGCACCGCCTCCAAGCGTGCCCGCTCAGCCTCAGAACCCAACGCGTCCCCCGCCGCCAGTCCTCAAGCCCGTTCAGGTGACCGAATCGTACGCGGTTTCTGGAAGGACGAAGGAGCTGCTCCAGCTCGTCGACGACATCCTGCGGGAGGGCGCAGAACTGGTCGCGTCCGGCATCCTCAACGCGACCGCGTCGGGAGCTCCTGGGCACGTCCTCATGCAGGCGGCGCCGATGGCGCTCGAGCTGTTCCGCGCGCTCGTGCCTGTAGCGCACGCCGTGCCGCTCAAGCAGTCTGCGAAAGAGCCGATGCGGTTCTCGAACGACTGCTTGTATGTTAGACAGGAGCTCCGGCGGGTGGTCGCGGGGTTGACGGGGCCGAAAGCCGAGGCTAGGGATAAGCTTGAGGAGGGGCTGGAGAGGCTGAAGGTCCTGTCGGAGAGCTGGTTTGAGGACACTATCGTAAGTGACGTCTGTGTTTGAGTGGCTTCGGCTGGCTGAGACCCTTATTGCAGGCTCGTGAGGAGAAGCTGGCGGATGAAGTGCTCGATAGCGCCCAAGGTTTCATCGATACCAACCAGCAGGACCGGTTCGACGAATGCGAGAGTGCGGTCAATGACGTGCTCAAGCGCATCAAACGAATCGCCCCTCAGTGGAAGGTACGCATCTAGTACCACTCCAGAGCTTGACGTTACCTAATCTCTTATGTGAAGGCGGTGTTAGCGAAAAGCAGATACTATGAGGCCCTCGGATCGGTCGTAGACTCGGCATTGTCGCGCATTCTTGGTGATGTCCTCGCGCTTGAGGACATTACAGAGGCCGAATCCCACCGACTGTGCGAGCTTTGCCATATCCTCAATGCGTTGGAGGGGCTCTTTGTGGAAGACCCGGATCAGCCCTCCTTCGTCGTATCCTACGTCCCCTCATGGCTCAAGTTCTCGTATTTGTCGGAACTATTGGTACGTGATATGATGCCCCGGTCACGACTGTTGCTCATCTATGTTCTTTAGGAGGCTTCTATTGCGGATATCTCATATCTGTTTGAGGAGGGCGCACTGGTGGACTTTGAGATCGAGGAGCTTGTGAAACTCGTGAAGGCGTTGTTTGCGGACACGCCTCTCCGTGCGAGTACGGTTAACAAGTTGTTGCAAGGGCATCCTATCCGGGACTCCTGATTTACGCCTCTTTTCGGTTTTATATTGCTCTGGAGTAGCTTTGTCGTAGTACAGTATCTACCTATTACATATCTGCCGTCTCGCTTCTGCGGATTGTGTGATTGTCTTGTCGAGATGATGAGTCGATTCTTGGTCAATTCTCGCAAGGCACCTGGGCAGGTCATATTGGGCGCCTGTGACATCACGGGGATAGCGCACGGACCAACAGTGGCTGACTGGCGCCCAGTGCCGGCCTGCTCTTGTCTTTCTCTACCCGCAACATCCACCTCGTCACAGATACCCTGGTCGCGCGAATACATGTTGTACAATGTCGACGATTGAAGTAAGTGCGTTGGAGACTTGCCTTGGCTCATGCTGACGGACGGATGCGCAGGCGTTCGAGGCCGCTCTCAAAGATGTCGTAAATGCGAAACGACTTTCACAATCGAAGATGACGGCGTTGACGGAGCTGGCATTGAAATCTATGGAGGTGCGTTTCGTCCTCTGGCACCGGGCGTGTGCGACTCTATCGCACGCGCCAATGCGACGCGCCGTGCCACCTGTTGGCGTCATGCTGATAGTGTTCTGTCCCGTTTTTGCGCCGACCCACAGAATGACACTCAGTTGGTGTCAATACTATATCGAACTCACAACGGGCTCTCTTCGAGCGCGAAGATCTCGAGCCTGTACGCATTTGACGCGTTGGCTCGCGCCGCACGAAGTCAGGTCAACAGGAAGCACCTCGTCGCCAGTCATGAGAAGGGGAATTGCGCGACGTTCCTGCTCAAGATAGAGGGTGTCCTCGACGGCCTGTTCAGGGACTTGGCGTCCTCGGGTGGTGGGGAGTTGAAGGTTAGTCCCCCGGACCAGATACTGACTCGTTGCACCCCAAACAATGTCGGTGCATCCTGCCAGTCGATCGACTGGCATCGTATATAGTTGCACAACGGGATAGTCGCAGAGAACCGAGGACGTGTCTAGCGACGCGTCGTCGATAATCTACGACCGCGTTGTTTGCGTAGTTCAACCCTACTTTTGTCAAACTGACTTGCAGCTTCCCTGACTAAATGAGACGCGTCGACGCGTCGCGTTGAGTTAATACTGCCGTCACATGATGAAATTGCGCCCTTCCTTTCAACTCGTGGTGGCAGAGAAGCGGTATCCTGACGCGCACCCCCGTCGATCTGTAGGAAAAGGCCAAGAAGATCCTGGATATATGGGCAAAATCGAATACATTCCCGTCCGCTGTACTATCGCCGCTGTTCGCGTTGCTGAAGGAGGCAGAGAACGAGAAAGGTGCTTATACTTTGTCCTATTGGTTCGCTAAGTACATCCTCCTGCGCAATCCATTCGTGTTGCCACTATCGGACTCTGAAAAACGTGGGATGCGAACTGAAATATGGTTTTGTCCGTGTCAGTGCCCGACAAAGGAGACCAGTCTGCGGCCGTGCCTCCCGTCCCCGTGCCGGGCGCAGACGTGCAGTCCACCCTGCTCGCCCTCCTCAGCAAGGCGGCCACCGCGGTCGGCGCCGGCGGCCCAACAGCAGGGTAAGCCCGTCCACCTCATGTCGCGCGTCAAGCGTGCTCAACTCAGCCACCCCAGCCCATCAGCGCCGGTTCCCGCCCCCGCCCCCGCGCCGCCTGCTCCGGCCCCGGTCCTGGACGCCAATCAGCTCGCGCTGCTCCAGCACCTCGCCCAGGCAGCACGGGGAAATGCCGTCGCCCATGCTTCGCCGCTGCAGCCCGTACCTGTACCCGCGTCCGTAGTGCCTTCATTGACTGCTCCGAATGCCGTGCCTGTAGTACCCCCTGTGCGCGGGCCGCCGCAGCCTCAGCCGTATCGAGATGATCATTACGGTCACCCCAGTGCGCATGCGCCCCTCGCCGAGTCAGAGCTCCAGCAGCACCAGCTCCAGCAGCAGCAGTACGGGTACGGCGGCGCCCCGTTCGCCGGCCCTGCGGGAGACCGCGGGTACTTCCGCGATGACCATCCCGACCAAAACCGAGGCCCCGGGTACGGCCAGGATGCGTACGGCCCGCCCGACGCGCGCCACGGGGGCGGGGGCTTCGACCAGCGTGGCGGCGGGGGCTTCCGCGAGCGCGGCGGGCGCGGGAGGGCCGCCTGGGAGGGCCGCCGAGACCGGCGGCGGCGCGGAAACCGGAATAGAGAGAACGACCGCGACGGCGGTGCGCCCGACCCTCGTGGGCGGCGCGGGGGCAGCCGCTCGCGAAGCCCCCCTGGTCGTTCTCGTGGCGGTGCCCCTGGCGTGAATGGACAGGGACGCGCGCGCGGGCGCCGCAGCCCCCCGCCGCGCCGGGGCCCCTTCCACGACGGCGAGGACGAGGAGGAGCAGGCGCAGGAGCGGGAGGAGGAGCAGGACGGCCGCGGCTATGGCCACGGCGCGCAGGGCTGGGATCAACACCAATCGGGGCGGGCGCACGCTTACGGCCCGGGCCCCGACGCGAACCTCGCCGCGGGCTTCGACGAGTTCGGGCGCGAGCTCAGGCAGAGCTCGCCGGACTCGGGCTCGGGCTCGCCGCCAGCGCCGGGCCCGGCGGCGGGCGCGTCGCCGCTCCCGCCGCGGTCCACGTCCGTCACCGCGTCGGACGGCGCGTCTGTCCTGCCCGACGGCGGGAGCCCCTTCCCCCGCTCTCCCGTAGTACCCACCGCTGCACCTGCACCCGCACACCCACATCCTCAAGCATACTCCGACGACCAGGACATGTCTCCAGCACCAGCGCCTATTCCTACCTTCTCCTCGCCACCACCCATAGCCCCCTCCACCTCTACGTCCTCGGCCGCATCTGCAGGCGCTGTACCGGAACCTCAAAGCGGTGGCGGTCTGGACACGTTTGACCGAGCATCGTTCGACCCCGCACAGCCCGCGTCGTGGGATGCGCTCGGGAAAGCGTGGGTCGTCACGCACGGCGCCCCGCCGACGCAGGACGAGCTTATGCAGTTCGTGTTCGCGGGCGGCGTGCCGCTCCCGCCATCCGCCTCCGATTCAAGCCAGTACGGGCAGCAGGAATACGGGTGGGAAGGGCAAGGCGGAGGATGGGGGCAAGGTGGTGGTGAATGGGGCCAGGGCGGGTGGGGCCAGGGCGACCGCGGCGGACAGCGGCAGGACGCACAATGGGGATCGGGGCGAGGACTGTGTCTTAA
>FTLJ01001194.1:0-19220 GCA_900155495.1 Porogramme epimiltina | reverse complement strand
CCGAGATCTACACCAGATCGCCCGCCGGCAGCGTCAGCTGTGGAAAAGAGCCGGCCGGTACCCCGCCCCGAACGGCATGCCCATGTACCCCTCCCCGATGCCCCCAACTATGCCCCCACACCCCTCCCAGCAAAACCCCGGCGTGCAAGGCCGGCCACCGCCCGGTATGCCGCTCGTGAGCCCCGTCATGCAGCCCATGCAGCCCGCGATGCCGCCGCCGATGTACGCGAACAGCCCCGTGCTCGTGCACACCCAGCCCGTCATGCAGCCCGGGCAGTACCCGGTGCCCGGTCAGGCTCCGCGCGGGCCGATGCGCTCGCCGTACGAGCCCAACGGACCTCCGCTACCGCCGCCGCACATGGCGCCGCAGATGCGGCAACCTGGGCCGATGGGACAGAACGGCTACGGCCCTGGCCCGATTCCGGCCAACTATGCTCGACCGCCATGGTGATTCTGAACGGGGAACATTCGGGTCGGACTGTTGTACATTCTTCGCTGCGCCTAGCTAGTAGTATCTTACTTGTTATGATTTGCTGTCCTTGAGTACTCTTCGCTTAATTATACCGTGCCCAGGAACAAACCTGTCTGCGTGTGTGCGTGCCGAGTCCCGTCAAATTATCTGCTCATTGAATACATCTAGTCAAACAGGCAAAGTCCCGATAGAGTAGTCTACGAGTGATAAATCAAACAGCGAACTTGACAGCATTGTGCGCAGCCTCATCGAGGTCGTCGAAGGGAATAATCTTAAGGCCAGACGCGCGGATCATCCTGTGGGTGGGAGCACGATCAGTTGGGACTCGTAAATGCGGGCGGATGGTGAGCTTACTCCTTCGCCTCGGTCTCCTTGGTGCCCTTCAACCGGACGATGAGGGGGACAGTGAGGGAAAGCTCCTTCGCAGCATTGATGACACCCTCTGCGATGTAATCGCAACGCATGATACCACCGAAGATGTTGATGAAGATACTCTTGACCTTGGGGTCAGAGACAAGGATCTCGAACGCCTTCTTGACCGTGTCGGGGGTGGCACCTCTGCAGCAGAGCTATCAGTGCTATACTTTCCCGATGCCTCAGAAGCCCACGTACCCTCCGACATCAAGGAAGTTGGCGGGGTTCCCGCCGTGAAGAGCAAGGACATCCATAGTCGCCATAGCAAGGCCAGCGCCGTTCACGAGGCACCCAATGCTGCCATCGAGCTTGATGAAGTTGAGGTTGTACTGCTGCGCCTGGACCTCTGAGGGCTCCTCCTGGGAAATGTCCCGGAGAGCGAAGACGTCCTTTTGACGGAAGTCCGCATTATCGTCGAAACCGAACTTCGCGTCCATGCTGTGGGGTGGACTCAATATATGCGGAGATAAAACGCGCTGGAACCACGTACCAGAGGACGTGCCCATCAGCTGTCTCACCCAGGGGGTTGATCTCGATCTGCGTGGCATCCTTGTCCTTGAAGATCCTGTAGAGGCGGATGAAGATGTCTGCCGCCTCGCTCTGCGCGCCCTCGCTCTTGAAGCCAAGCTTCTTCGCAAGACCGAGTGCCTCCTCCTTGCTGAGGCCCTTCTCGAAGTCAATGGGGGTCGTGATGATGGCGCTCGGGTCCTTCGCGGCAACCTCCTCAATGTTCATGCCACCCTGGGCAGACGCCACGAGCACGGGGCCACCGACGCCACGGTCGTTCAAGACCGCGACGTAATACTCGTGGGAAGGATCCCGACGTTCCGCGAGCATGACCTAGAGAGGAACGCGTACGGAACGCGCGTTAATTTAGCACTATCACAAGTACGGGAAACGTACGGCGTTGCAGACGCGGCCACCAGCACCAGTCTGCTTCGTGATCAGCTTCGCACCAATCATCTTGCTAGCGTAGTCCTTGGCCTGTTCAGGACTACGCGGAAACATTAGGGAACGGAAGCCGGTCGGAAAGACGGGAAACTCACGACTGAACAACATGGACACCACCCTGCAGGCCATTGTCAAAGTGGCCCTTTCCACGGCCACCCGCAAGGACCTGCGCCTTGATAACGCAGCCTGTGGAGCCTGTAGCAGAATGAGGGACTAGAGAACGCCAAAATAACGTGTTGTGGACGCACTGAACTGCTTCGCGACCTCGAACGCCTCCTCCGGGGTCTTAGCGGCAACACTTTTGGGAGTGGGGATGCCGTACTGCGCCCAATGGTTTGCGCGTTGGCCGATAACGCGCACAATATTAAACACGTACCGAGTTGAGGAGGTTCACGGACTGGTATTCGTGAATAGAGAGGAAGCGCCTCTGACCCGCAGACGCGGCCTACATTCCAGACCGGTTAGCGCGATGGCGTAAAGGCAAGGAAAAACGCGTACACGAGCCAAGGAGCCGGCTTTCCTGAGCGACGCAAGCATTGTGGTTGAGGGGGAGAGGGAGTGGGGAGGGCGGAATGCGAGAGGAAGTCTATAAGAAGTTGCTGGCAGTGGGTACCGCGGCGGTGAAGGTCGTGATTCTGACCCGGCTTACGTCAGCAGACACCGGGATGAGCAGGAGCGTGCGGCCGGGCGGGTTCTTCAACCAGGACGACGACGACGGATGCGCTGTTGGCTGCCTGCTTTTGCTTGCGGTCGTGGTCCTCTTGTCTCTCGCCGCCGCGGTCTCTCTGACTGCGCTCTTGCGGTTCAGTCCTGGCAGACGAAACCCATCCTCGCTTTGAGTTCGGTCTGCTTATGTAGGAGTCGCCCGAAATTGTGCAGAGGAACACTATTCCCTACGGCTCCCCGCCCGCTAATCCCATGTACTCCTGCTACTCTTTATCGCCGCTGTGTGTAATTCAGTCGTTTGCTCCCTCCTCTTCCCTCCTCCTGTGCTTTTCCGTCGTCGGTGGGATCACTCTGCGCGCCTGCCTCGTGCACACCACCTGACGTCCGCTGCCTTTGCGTGCGGACATGCGGCGTGCTGCCACCAAGGTGGAGTTTTCCTCGTTTGTCGTCGCCCGCCATGTCTTCCCTCTCGTCCCCTAATGCCGCCGCCGCTTCTCATGCCCAAGACAATACCCATGACGAGCCAGTCGCCCTGGCGCGCTTACTCGATGTTTCCACCGCCATTATCCGTCAAGCCGTCGACCTAGTCGACAACTGTCTCACATCTGATGAGCAACTCACCGCCCATTCAAATTACATTCCGGGCTCCACGATAGGTGCGCCTGCCAATCCCCTGCGCCTCCCACACTGGCGCTTTGATTGATCGTTCGTAGGGAAACATCTCAGGCATGCAAGGGACCACTTCGCGCTCCTTCTCGACGTCATCTCCGAACCCGCGCCTCGTGTCCTGAACTATGACAAGAGAGCTCGCAACACTCCGATGGAAGGCAGCCGTGCTGCCGCCAGGGATGCACTGAACGACTGCATTGCACAACTGGAGCAGGTGGTACCCCATGCGAGGATGGGAGAGCCCATCACTCTCCATGCGGTTACTCCCTACCCTCAAGTCATGGAGACCACGTTTGGCCGAGAGGTGCGCTCTTCTCAATATATATTCCAGCTCTTTCTGAGCCTCGTTCCAAAGCTATGGTTCGCTGGCCTACACGCTATTCACCACTGGAGCATGGTACGCCTATGTCTCCTCCCTTATCATGCCTCAGCTAACTTTTGTTAGGTCCGTGTGATTGCTGGGGAACTCGTGAGTTCAGACGTATCCTCTCTTCGTCATTTTCTCACACGTTTTACATAGGGAATACAACTGGAGGAGTCGTTTGGGTTTGCCCCTTCGACATTGGTACATATGGAGTCTAAGGCGAAGATGTAATCGCCTTCCCCTTTCTGTCTTTTCGGTTGCTGTCTCGTGCTGTAATTAGTTGTTTCTGCTCTGTATACAATGCTGTCTGCTCCGCAATAATACCATCCTAGTCATCCTAGAGACCCTCCGTCCCTATGTGCTCTTGGCGCTACAGAATCAAGACGTCAGAGACTGAGAGCGCCGTAGATTGATCGGGACGACGGGGTTCTTCCTGTGGCGCGCGGCCCGCGGGCGAGTCGCGACTTGTCCCCGTGTCAAGCAGGCATTTGCCACCCCAACAGTTCTTCCTCCAACCCACCTGCCTCCTTTCTCAACATGCCACCCGAAATGACCCCAATCGATGGGGACGGCCAGCGCAAGCGCGTGGTATGTCCGGTTGGATTATTTTCCCTGCCCCTACTGTGACACTCACCAGGTCTCAACGCTAGTGCTACTTCTTCGACTCGGACGTCAGCGGCTTTCACTATGGCCCAGGGCATCCGTGAGCCCAGAATTGGAGACGATTCTGACATCATTTGACCGAGTATCATATAGAATGAAACCTACGCGTATACGGATGTGCCATTCGCTAGTCATGAACTATGGCCTCTATAAGCGTATGGAGATCTTCGTGAGACCATGACCACTCAAAGTGCACTGTATGCGCAACTCACGGATTTCTTCCACTAGCGCGCCAAACCCGCGACGAAGCGCGAGATGACCCAATTCCACTCCGACGAGTACGTCGAGTTCCTTGGGAAAATCTCGCCTTCCAACATGAAC
Source organism: Porogramme epimiltina (assembly GCA_900155495.1). Lineage (NCBI taxonomy): Eukaryota > Fungi > Basidiomycota > Agaricomycetes > Polyporales > Polyporaceae > Porogramme > Porogramme epimiltina. Next base: position 14,700 of record FTLJ01001194.1, on the reverse strand, counting down.
TCGTTCATCAAAGAACAACACAAATGTAACCGCAGCACGCACGCCGACGAGAGCCTCGATTGCTGACCCGCCTTCGATATGTAGACAATGTGGGGGACGATTGTCCCGTGTTTGACGGACTTTTCGACTACTGCGCTATCTCAGCTGGAGGGTCCATGGGTGCGCGACTGGCGGGAGGCGCCGTTTCGCCTAATTGGCTAACATATCCATCGCAGAGGGCGCTGCTCGCCTAAGCAGAGACAAGTGTGATATTGCCGTAAATTGGGCTGGCGGCCTCCATCACGCAAAGAAAAGCGAAGCTAGTGGATTTTGCTACGTCAATGGTGCGCCACCATGTCATCTAGTCTGTTCACGCCAGTTTGACCCCCTATCAGATATCGTGCTCGGTATCCTTGAGCTTCTTAGGTATGGACCTCGGTCATATGACTACCTTCGATGGACGCGTTTACTGATTGGACCCCAAAGATACCATACACGGGTGCTTTATATCGACATTGACGTGCATCATGGAGACGGTGTCGAGGAAGCATTTTATACTACGGATCGTGTCATGACCGTAAGCTTCCACAAATATGGAGAGTATTTCCCAGGTACTGGTGAACTTCGGGTAGGTTTCTTGATTACTCTTGGGACTACCAAGCTGAAGATCTTTTATAGGATGTTGGTATTGGTAAAGGGAAATACTATGCGCTGAATTTCCCCTTACGCGACGGGATCACGAACGAGAACTACAAGAGTATCTTTGAGCCCGTAAGTTGCGGCACTCAGTCAACCTAGGACGGAACTATAATTTCTCCTTAGGTGATTCGTTCGGTCATGGAGTCATACGACCCCGGTGCTGTCGTTCTACAATGCGGCACTGACTCCTTGTCTGGTGACAAACTGGGTTGTTTCAATCTGTCCATGAGGGGTACATTCGCTCACCGTTGTGCGGCTTATAACTGGCTTATCAGCATGAACAGGGCATGCGAATTGCGTCAAGTTTGTGAAATCTTTCAACAAGCCCCTTTTGCTCCTAGGAGGGGGAGGCTACACCATGAGGAATGTGAGCCGGGCATGGGCGTATGAGACAGGTCTCGCATCGGGCGTGGAGCTGGGAAAAGGTGCTCCTTCCGGTATCCAGCTGTTGCCTAGGTGTTTGACTCACCCTCATCTGTTCACAGAGATTCCCATGAACGAGTACTACGAATACTTCGGTCCAGACTACGAGCTAGACGTGAAGGCGTCAAACATGGACGACTTGAACTCTCCCGAGTACCTGGAGCGTGTTAAAGGTATCGTTCTAGACCACCTCCGCCAGATCGGCGGACCGCCCAGCGTCCAAATGACAGGTGCGCTCCGCACGTCAGCTCTGTTTCCACTCTAGCATCCAACAGCGGCTGGAACAGATACCCCTCGCCTACCTGTCGACGAAATCATCGAGGACGATCCCGACGAGGACATGGCAGATCCCAACGAGCGCCGCCCCATGCGTCTGCTCGACGCCCGGCGACAGGCTGACGGCGAGCTGTCTGACTCTGACGACGAAGGCGAGGGCGGGCGCCGAAACCACGCAAGCCACAAGGAGCGCGACACTGTGGCAACAGGGCGCCGTGCTGCGGTGGGTATCATGAGTACGGGCACGACGCACGGCGTTGGACCCAGTGGCGCGCCATCTGTGGCTGCTCCGGCTGCCACAGGTGCGCCCGCGGCCGCAACCACCGGTCCTGTCAATGCGAGTGGCACAGAACAGTCGGATATGGAGGTTGACGACGCGGCTCCAGCCCAGGCCCAGGTGGCGAAGGCAAAGGAGACGGCTGCCACTCCTGCGAGCAGCTCCAATGGGACGGCCCCAGGACCCAGCGCAGCGAACTAGCGATCTCGCGTCGTGCCCCACGAACACTGTTGTCGCTCTTCCGCTGCTGTGATATGATGTACTCTTGCTCCGTTGTTGTATGTATCGATTTGCTACCCTCAATTGGATTCTGCACCGGGATTTGCCCGCTTTCCGATAATTACGGAGCCGCCTTGAGGAACTGACTCCCGGCGCACGTTACGTCACGCGTCGCTGACTAAGAGTAAGTCGAGGGCGATCCTCCTCTCCTTCCACACCACCACCACGATCATTGGAAGTCATTATACCACCTTACACCCTTTAAATCGCATAGACATGTCAGCCCAACCGGTTGCGTCGAGCTCGCGCTTCACCACGCCCCCTCCAAGCGCGCCTCCCAACCTCGATCTTACTCCTGAACAAGTCAAGCGAATCGAGCTCAACAGGCTCAAGGGTGAGCGTGCATGACATCTACGGGGGCGGAATATGTGGCTTACTGTCGAGCAGCCAAAGCCAGACAACGCGAGCGAGAAGAACAGGCATATTCGTCTTCGTCTACCAATGCAAATGGAAAGCGTGCGATGGGCGTTGTGCCTGCAGGATCCACCTCACCCACCGCTCCAAAGGCACCTCCAAAGCTGAAGCGGGATTCGCGCCTCGGGAAATATTTCGAGTATGACCTCTCAAAGATGGTCAATTCTAAGGGTGGCTTCCTGGTAGAAGATGGCAAGGAAGTGGACGAGGAGCTACTGGCGAAGGAGAAGGAACGTGAACGGCAGCGAACGCTCCAGAATTTAGAGCCTCGTGAGTACCCTCATCACTGAGTTGCATGCGTTCCTGACCATCTCCTAAGCTATATACTTGGATCCGAAGCTTAATCCCCGCTGTCAGGAATGCAACACTATGGACATTGACCAAACCTTCAAGAAGGTGTTTGGCTGTCTGGTATGCAACAGGTGCAAAAATGAGAAGCCCGAGAGATACAGTCTCCTGACGAAGACAGAGTGCAAGGAGGATTACCTCCTGACTGATCGTAAGCACCCTTGATTGTTTGTCTCCGTAAACCCAGCTCACCGAAGGATGACAGCTGAATTGCGAGATCAAGAGATCATGCCACACCTCCTGAAAGCAAATCCTCACAAGTCGACATTCGCGAACATGATGCTCTTCCTCCGGTATCAAGTTGAAGAGTTCGCGTGGAAGAAATGGGGGTCCCCTGAAGCTCTCGATGCTGAATGGCAACGGCGCGTGAACGAGAAGAAAAAGAAAAAGAACAAGAAGTTCGAGGATGGCCTCAAGGAGCTCCGGCGTCGAACGAGAGAGACGGTCTGGCAGAAGCGCAAGGACCAGGAGCATAAACATCTCTTTGGGCCAACGGAGAAGGGTCCGGACGGGATGGGAAAGCAGATTTGTCACCAGTGCGGGTTTACCATAGACATCGAGGAATTTTAAGTTCTTCCCTGATTTTCTGTCTCCATTCTCCCCGCGTGAATTTGAGTTTCGCCACGCATTGTCTAAGTTCTTGTACGAGCATTAAGGTTGAGTTCGTCGACGCTCGAGAATCGCGAGTCGGGCTCGGAAGACAGACGTTCCGTCGGGTCCGGTGACCTCCATAGCCGGGCTGCTCTTGATACTCCGTTCTCCATCCGACGCTCACCACGGCGCCGCCGACGTATCACAAGTGCCTCCGTCGGGCGGCCACTTGGTCTCTTCATATATAATTTCAGACGACACTCGGCGACCGGCTTCACCGGCTTTCTCACCTGCAACTTCTTGGGCTTTCGACCCCTCTACTCTCGTTTTCAAGCAATGCCCGACGCGAAGGTTCAGCTGGAGCACGAACAGATCACAGAAGCTCTGGAGGTGGAGCAGCTCGATGTGAGCTTGTTTCGGTCCAAGACTTTGCGCCTCCCGGCGAGGGCAAGGGGGGTCTTTGGTGGGCAGGTCATTTCCCAAGCCCTCGTTTCTGCCACCAATTGCGTGGATCCTGCATATGCATTGCACGTACGTCCTCAAGCATTGTCTAGAGCCCCCATGAAACTAACGTCAGTGACGTTTCGCCTTCGGGTAGTCCCTTCATGTGAGTGTGCTTGCCTTTGCGGACTTTCCATAGTTGATGGAGAGCGCAGTGCTACTTCCTCCTGAGCGCGTCAGACACGGTCCCCATCCTCTACCATGTCGACCGCATCCGCAATGGCCGGTCCTACGTGACTCGTGGAGTTCGCGCCGTGCAACGAGGACGCACCGTCTTCATAATGCTCTGCTCCTTCCAAATCCCCGAGCCCCGGCAGCCCGTGTTCCAATATCCCATGCCGACCGGTGTCCCCCCACCAGAAGAGTGCGAGAGCTCAGAAGATGGATACGAGAAGCTGCTAAAGGAGACAGACGATGAGAAGGTGAAGGAGTTCTGTCGTCTCATGCTAGAGGTGGGCATCTGTGTGTTTGTGGTCATGCTGTCGTAGCTGACTGTTGTGCAGGAGCGTCGCCGTAGCCCAATTGAAGTCAAACTCGCGGGTACACGAATCGAAGGACTCCCCGTGTACATGTATTGGCATAAAGCGAAGAATACGCCAGTGCGGTATGACTCTGCTTTCCAGAAGGTACGTAGCCTTAGTCCAGCAAACCTACCTTCCTAGACTCATGTGTGAGTAGTGCATCCTAAGCTACATATCGGACGCCCAATTGTATGTTGTCTATTACTACAGTGCCCCATTAGAAACCTGACAAGATCTGTTCTAGTCTCAGTAGTGGACGTCGGGCTCTAAACTATGTCAACGAGAAAGGGTTGGAAGGCCCAACGAAGGTCGTTATGCAGGTACAGCTCTATCGTGTGGGAAGAGTCCCTACTCTGTCTAATTCTGTTACCAGACCTCTCTCGATCACAATATCAGTTTCTACGAGTAAGCTTTTACTCATCGGCGTCACTCACAGTGTACTGATTCGTGGTGTAGCGATAATTTCGATTGCGGCGACTGGCTACTTTACGTAGTAAGTCATTTCATAGTTCATTCGCTATGCACGTATTCACCCGATGTCCCAGATTGTCAGTGAACGTGGCTCTAGTGGTCGCGTGAATGTACATGGCCGGGTGCGTCTCTCGCAGTACGTCAGCGTGATCATTACTCATCACGACTCTCAGATGTACACGCCTTCCGGTACTCTTGTCGCAGTGTGTAATCAGGAGGGCGTATCGCGTGTGGACCTGAACGAACTGAAGGCTTCTTCCAAGCTATAGACTTCACTGGATTATACCCCTTGCTTCCCATAGCGTTTTCTTGCGTGCTCGTACATGTAGATTGCATATGGATGACATACAGCGTACCGTAGCGAGATAACAATAATTCCGCCGCCTTCAGAGTACGATGCTCTCCACAGATCATGAGGCTCGCACGAAGTTTGTTGGAAGCTGCGGGAAATATGTGGGGTCATAGATTGCGTAAGAATACACTACCCGCGAAGAAGTGCTTTTCAGGCGTGATAGAAAGCGTGGTGCGACATCGATGTGATAAACCGTGGAGGCTATGCTACTGCAGGGAGAGCAAGGTGGACAAAAAACCGGAACCCAGGGGACACCCTTAGTTCTTCCGGCGGTAGGAGCTCCCTGTGGAACAGACTGGTGAGCACGCAAGAAGACCTTCATATCATGATGTCAACGCACCCTCCGTCAGTCTCGCCTTTCCACCGGTGGGCTGGCAGAGAACGCTGCCGCACGCAGCGCAGAGGACGACGGTTTGCGCGTGCGAGAAGACGGTCGTGATCGCAAAGCAGCCTAGTGTTGGGGGGCATCGCATGAGGAAATGGGACCTTCCTAGCATAACTAGGGCGACGTACCAGGGCACTTGACGTCCATGAAGTAGGAGTTGGGGGACTGCACAAGACGCTTGAGCTTGTGGCTGCGCTTCTCGTGCTCAGCGGAGGGGTTGAGGAGGTCGATGGCGAGAGGCTGGTTGCAATGAGCAAGAGATTAGCGATCCCGCCGAGATAAAGGGACGAAGGAGGGCCGGAAGCTACGCACCATTTTGACGAGGACGAAGGGGGCTTGAAGGTCTTGAGATCAACGACGAAGGGAGTGGACTTTTTGCGCGACGCCGCGGTCGACTTGCGTGGATGGAAAGGACAAAATAAGGTTCACCAGAGAGGCATGACTACCTGTCGGGGCTTCAAATTTTCGCTCCCGGGTGGCTGACCGGGCGCTTGCTCACGGCTCCGCTGGGCGACTCCGACTCGACCTCGTCTGGCTCACCCTCACTGCGCTCAATGCTGCGCGGCCGTTGAGCTCCGGCCTCTCCATCGCCCGTGAATGCGCTGTTTATCAATGCAATATCTTTGATAAGCCCTTCTCCCGAGATGTCACCACAGCTAACGTGAGCCTCATTCTCGGTCGCGCGACCTTCAAGTAAGAGGTATTGCCGTGGGTACGAGGAGGAGGCTGTGTATCGATACAAGGAGGAGTGGTCGACGAGGCAACTAGGAGGTCGTAACGGAGAAAGCGGGATGCAACCGCTCTGAACGCGCATTGTATACATGGGAATACGAGTACGTTCATGCTTAATGGCCTCGCCGATCTTCATTCTCGACCTCGCCGGCCGGCTGGACGTACCGAGTCCTTCACGGGACAGGCACACGGTTGTAGACGTCGGTAGAAAAGCATGGAAGAGTCGATATGTCGTCCAAGCACAAGGATTATTGTGTAGTGGCGTCAAGTTGTCGTGAGCAAACAACCGGCATCAACTTCGCACCTCGTGCGCAAATAAACCGGACGGGCGCGGAGATGTGGAAGACAATGAACACGGGCTGTGTAGGACGTAAAGTGCCGTGGCTGGGGGAGGCCTGTAATTGTTCTCCTTCAAGGGCAGACAGCTTCTGGGCGCTCCCGGCCACGTGCCGTGTGAAACGCGGGGGCAGACGAGCCTTGTGTCCCTATATGGCAAGTCTTGAGGTAGGCTTTTGTTGCATTCAGGCCCTTTTGTTCTCGCTTCGTTACCGAGCCTCTCCCTTCACGCTTCGTCTTCTGCCCCATTGTCTCCGCAGGCGCGCACGCTTGTGCCCACATGCTATAAGTACTGTCTTCAATCCGGCTTAGTGTTTCCTCACCCCGGACTTAGTTCCAGCCAGCCTCTCCACTACTCTCATTCTCTTCCGGCCCAGCTCCCGTTAGGTGAGTTCTCGAGTTGTCTAATCCGGCACACGATCTAATGTTTCTCTCAAATAGACTTCCGTTCTCGGTTGTTTCTCGACTCGGACTCACTTGCTACACACGCCTACGACTACGTTCGATCGTCCCCTCCAACGCGCCATCTCAGCCTCTTGCGCATCTCATTCAGCGAGCCTACTACCGCATCACCCTATCGCAGGTCGATCACAGCTTTAACGACTCATCTCACCTCATCTCTTTTCCAACAATCTTTTAATCTCCACATCCCTTCTATCGCAATGGCCGCCTCCAACGTCGCTTTCGGTTCGCTCTCCGTCGCCCTCGCTCAGACGATCACGTACCTCACTCGCCCCCTTATCGCCCGCTACTCCGCGGTCACGATCATCAAGCTTCAACTCGCGCTCGAGGCTAGCCTCACCGCGCAGTTCGCCCCCTCGTGGAACCCTGCCGAGCCCCTCCGCGGCTCTGGCCGTCGCTGCCTCAGCCTCTCCCCCTACGGCCTCCCCCCGCGCACCATCTTCAACGCTTGCAAGTCCGCGGGTGTCGAGTGGTCCGAGTGGATCTCCCTCCTCGGCAGCATCGAGTTCGACCTCTTCGTCGACCCCGGCTGCGTCTCCATTCGCTTCGGCAACTGGGACACCGGCAAGGTCGGCAAGTTCTTCACCATCTGGTCGGAAGACACCGTCAACAAGGCCGAGCAGAAGCAGGCTGCCGCCCAGAAGGAGGCGCGCCTCGATGCCGAGCTCAAGGCCCAGGCTGCCGCCCGCGCAGTGCCGTGCAAGCCGACCAAGACCTACGCGCAACAGCTCCTCGAGGCCGACCAGGACGAGGACGAGCTCTTCGCTCTGATCGCCGACGAGGTCCGCGAGCCCACCTGGCTCACCCCCATCCTCTGCGAGTTCCCCTCCGTCCCCGAGCGCTCCATCACGTCCTCCCCCATGTCCACGATCTCCACGTCTTCTTCGCATTCCCGTTCGAGCTCCTCCAGCTCCAGCTCCGGTTTCACCTTCTCGTCCGTCGAGAGCGCCTCCTCCTACAGCTCCTCGTCCACCGTCTCCCAGGCGTCCTGTGCAGTATCACCCGCGGACGAGCGCCCCAAGGTCAAGCTCTCCCGCCGCGAGCGCGCCCGCCAGGCGCGCGTCTTCATCGACGCTTCCAAGACAGCGGTCACCAACTACGACGGCGGCAAGACGACCGTCCTCACCGGCGGCGTCATGCTCGGCGGCGCTCCGAAGCCCAAGGCTGCGCCGACCCCCGCGCCGAAGAAGATGATCCCCAGCTCCAGCTCCAACTGGCGCTCCCTCCGCGCTTAGACGCGTTTACAACACACCCCCCTCATTTCGGCTTCGACTCTTTGCTCTGGACGAGATCCACGACGCGCGACGTGCCTCAGCCACGCCGCCCCCACGTTTTTTCACGAAAATTCACCCACGAAAACCAAAGACACTCGCATCTCATACCCTACCCACGCGCTTCGCGCTGTATTCGTTTCCTTCTTCCCTCTCCTCACTGTCTCTATCACCCCCATTGCTGGTCGAATGTGTAGCATGAACTCCCCTCTGTGTCGAACACTGGACATTCACTATATCTATATCACTAGGCACCTTCTTTTGTAATACCCCCAACCTTCCCATTCGCTTGTTTCCATATTGCATTGGTCTGGGATCCACCTGTATATTCGTATCCTTATGTAGCTGTCGCCGCTGTAGTATAACAAAGCTGGTTCGGAACTTCCGCCCCCCATTACCATCGTGTGATCTCCAGCGGGAAAGAAGCAGCGTTGTGACGTCGACAACCACGAGGGAGCGGCGAGTGGAGCCTCCGTGCCCGAAGAAGCCTCACCCCCTCGGCTGGATCGCTCGGTGGACAGGTAGCAATGATGGCCGGTATAGGTCATTGCGGCAAATTTCGCCCACTAAATTGAGCAGGTCCACTCGGGCGGTGGACATACAGCGTAGCTTTGATGAAGTTGCGGCTTCGTTCGGGCGGCCTTGCGTACGGTGAACCGCTGGGCCAAGGTTTGCACTGGTCATTGAAGGTCTGGACGGTGGCTTGTGGTGAGCTCCCGTGCTGTTTAGCGCAAGGCCCGGCGATGAAGTATGCGATCATACCACACGCCAACAATACAGATGGTGGAGTGTCGGTAGCCTCGTGCGTGCCCCAAATCTCGGAGAGTGAAAGCAGGTGGCGAGAGCACGACCAAGGCAGCAAGCAAACCGCCACCGGCTCGGTGATAGCATGAGACGCCCGTGAGATGCTGGAACCTGTTAAGCTACTATATCCGGATTTATGTCGTCATAGGTCCCCAATTACTCGCAGAGTGGTGCCTCCGAGTGGATTCGACGGAGATGGTGGCTAATAGCATCATGTTCTCCTTGGCCGGACGACATATATATTCTCCATCATACCCCCCTCCCCACATCACCCCCTGGATATTGCTATCATCGTCAACCGCCGTCTCCTCCCGTACAGACGACGACCAACATGACTGCCCTTTACGACCCTCAGTCTATCGAAGCCCGCAAGGCGCGCTACTCTCAGGAGCTCGCCGCATACACACTCCGACAGTGGGGCCAAGCCTGCCAAGATATGGAAAACGGTGAAAACAAAGAGGAGTCCATCGGCCCCTCTTCCCGACGAGACCGCTCGCGGTCAGGTTCTATGCCTAGAGACTCTGAGAAGACTGCAAGGCTGCGACAGGGTGCGTACCTCGTCAGCCGCCGTCTTTTGATGGGTCTTCATGGATTATGCCGACGGCCACAATGGCGCGATCTCTAGGTATTCATGCCCATGACTACGCGCAAGGTCCCCGTAAGCCCACAAGCAGCAGGCGCGCCGTCGCAGCGTAACAGCTACGAGTAGAAATGTAAGTGGCTCTCCGACCATTCTCTCCCCCGGATATACCTAAATTCGCTTTCCAGCCGCCCTCGATGTTGCAAGCGGAGCGGCGGGTCGCATTCTTGTTCGAGCTACACCTGGACATTGGTGTCCTGTTTATTTCCCAAACACATACTTCCGATGGATTCACCCACACGAACATTAGATGGGTCTTCACAACACTGTAACGATAGCCACGAGTCAGATAGCCGCACATATAGCATTATTGGATCTCGAATCACCCAACGTCATCACGGACGCATTTCAGGTTGGACGCGGGGCGAGTCACGGCTGCAAGAGGAGCTGGAGCGATATCCAGCTCGAGATGGAGCACCGGTTTTTTACAAACAGAGAAGGCAAAATCTATCGATCAGGAATAAAACAAATTTATTGAGTGGTCATATCTGACTTTCAATGATATGTAGAACGCACCCGTCCTCTCACTCCACTTCCACAGAAAGAACGTGTCTCGCCGGTGCGACCGTCAGAAACCGGTGGCACCCGTGCGGTGGAGTGATGCCGGAAGCCACTGCGATGGGCCCATAGATCCGTAGATAGGGCGGGAACATCGTCATGGAAGAGAGGAGCTGGAGCAGACAAGAACGACCGTATGGTCTCCATTTGCGACTGTTGATAAGTTGGCAAGCAGCGGCCGTCAAGTCGGACTTGACTGACGTCTATCACCGTGAACGCAGCACTTGTGGGAACACTTGGCGTCTATACACCAAGTAGTATGAGTAACCAAGTGCAAGCATCGGCGCGGCTTGGAAGGCGATGGACTGTGGGTTGGGCATGGAGGACTGACGAATCGGACGCGTCTGAGTTGCCCGCCAAGTCGATGGTGCGCTGCTGCACGTGACTCGGGTAGATGACAGATCTGAGATAGCGCGGTGGCGGGGTGGATATTCGATTGGGCTCCCCAAGCTTTCGCGCAACCGCCGGTTCTCCGCCCGCCCACTCAATCCCCACCGCATCCGCCGTGCTCGCGCCCTCGGACGTCGCCTATAACGCACGACGGCGCGCGCAGCCTCTCTTTCTCTCTCTTTCTGCTCCCTCTCTCCTCCACCGCACCACACCTCTCTAGCACCCACGCCGCACGTCGCCATGTTCCGCCCCGGTCCCTCGCAGGCTGGACGACTCTCGGCCCACCTCCGACGGGCACTCGCGACGCACGCCGCGACGCCGCCGCCGCCCCCGACGCGGCACTCGTGGACGAAGCAGGAGATCCAGGGGATCTACGACACGCCGCTGCTCAACCTCGTGTTTCGCGCCGCCTCCGTGCACAGGCAGTATCACGATCCGAGCAAGATTCAGCTGTGCACGCTCATGAACATCAAGAGTGAGAGTCTCGCCCCGCGTGGCCCCCGCCGCCTCCGATCCGCACGCTGACACCCGCGCCCGACCGCAACAGCCGGCGGCTGCACAGAGGACTGTACGTTAGCCATCTCCTGCTGCCTGCCCGCACTCCGCCCGTGGGCGCTCTTGGCTTACGACACCCCCGGCGGCACCGCGCAGGTTCGTACTGCTCGCAGTCGTCGCGGTACTCGACGCCCACGAAGGCGTCGCGGCTCGTGGACATCGAGCCCGTGCTCGAGGCGGCGCGCAAGGCCAAGGCGAACGGGAGCACGCGCTTCTGCATGGGCGCCGCCTGGCGGGACCTGTCCGGGCGCAAGCGCGGGTTCGAGCGCATCCTGACGATGGTCAGCGAGATCCGCGGCATGGGCATGGAAGTCTGCACCACGCTCGGGATGCTCTCGCCCGAGCAGGCCCGGCAGCTCAAAGAAGCGTAAGCACGGCCGTGCCTGTCTCCTGCCCTGTTTGTCTCCCGGGCCCTCACGCGTCGCCGTTTTCCTTCCGCGCAGGGGCCTGACGGCCTACAACCACAACCTTGACACCTCACGCGAATACTATCCCGAGGTTCCGTTCCACGCCGCCCCCTGCTCGGGTGCTGCGGGCTGACCGGGAGATCTCCCATTTTTTCTGCTCAGGTGATCACCTCGCGATCTTACGACGACAGGCTGGACACCATCTCTGCCGTGCGTAACGCCGGGATCAGTGTCTGCTCGGGAGGGATCCTTGGCCTGGGCGAGAGCGATAAGGATCGGGTGGGCCTCATCTGGGAAGTGGCTAAGTGCGCCCGTTCCTTCCCTTCGTCCACTCACCCCGGAGCGCTGACGGGCGGGCGCCAGCATGCCAGAACACCCGGAATCGTTCCCCGTGAACGCGCTCGTGCCGATTGAGGGGACGCCGCTCGAAAACAACGAGGTGAGGAGCCGCCCGCCCCCGCGCTATTGTCTGTTCAAGGCGCTGAAACAAACCACGCCGGCGGCGCGCCACGCAGCCCGTGCCGTACCAGACGATTTTGCGCACGATTTCGACAGCGCGCATCGTTTTGCCAGGGACTATCATCCGGCTTGCCGCCGGACGGCAAACGCTGGACGAGACGCAGCAGGCCATGTGTTTCCTGGCGGGCGCCAACGCCGTGTTCACTGGGGAGCAGATGCTCACGACGCCGTGTGAGTGGGCCGGCGGTCTGGGCGGGGTCGCGCCGAGGAGACTGACAGCGACGACGGGGATCGACAGGCTCGCCGTGGGACGAAGACAAGACGATGATGGGGCGGTGGGGGCTGGAGGGGATGGGGAGCTTCGAGCAGCCGAACGTGGCCCGGAAGGAGGGGGCGCGGCTGGCGGCACGCGGGGAGGAGGAGGCCGCGTCTATGGAGCGTTCGACGGAAGCCGGGGCAAGCGTCTGAGGGTATGTGTGCGCGTACAGGGCCCGGGTAGGGCACCCTCCCCGTGGGCTGGATGTGCCGCGATGGGGAGGGGGGAGGGGGACCCCGGGCGGGATGGGACGGGGTTCCTGGCCACAACGCGAAGCGGGAGAGGAGGAGAAGCAGGGAGGGCGCGCGCTAGGCCCGGGGTGGTCGGCCCCACGGAGGCCCAGGGGCGGCGGATAGAAGGCTCCCGGCGGGGGACCCGTTCGAAAGAGAGTGTACGAGTAGTCGCGTTTGGGCAAATTAGAGCGTCGGCACAAGATTTGCGTGCAGATCTGGGGCCAGGGCTGCCCCCCATCTCGATTGGATCCCGCGACGTCTGTCCGGGCAGCTGTGCAGGCCCGCGGTGTGTACGACTGGTGGACCACCGTCGTCCCTCCCAGAGGGCCCTCCCCAGCGCAAACCACAGCCGCCCTAGGCGCCCCGCCTGCCTTTTCCGGCGGGCGGACGTTGAAATCCGCCGTGCACACGCCCCGGTGCCCACGGTGGCGACTCGTACTGGCGGGACGGGCGACGGGCTGAGCAGAGCAGAGCAGAGCTCACCCGCCCTTTACAGCTGCACACACACGCCTATGCACCCCGACGCCACCCGCCGCGCGCCTAGGCACGCCCCCCGCCGCTCCTCCGCTCCCGCCGCACCGAAAAATTTGGAGGATGAGAAGGAGGAGCCCGGATGGGGATGGGGGGCTCTGCGAGGAGCTGTTGAATAGAGGTAAATTGCCTGGAAGCTGGGCCGTCAAAGCCGTGCGCTGACTGGCCGCCGCGCGCCGCCGCGCTCCAATAACCCCGCCCGCCGCAGAAGGAAGCTGGGGCTCGGGCTCGGGCTCGGACACAAGCTCGCGCCGCCACACACGCCGTACGCTGCTCGCTGCTCGCCCCCGCGCCGCCGCTCCAGGCCGCGGCCGCCTCCGCGCTCCCGCCGCCCCTGGCTGGCCTGGCTGGCCCCCCTGGCCCCCGCCGTGCTGACGGATCGCAACAATCCCCGGGCCTGGCCGCGTGCAGATGCAATCCAATCTGCGACGTCCCCGGAGGTGAACCAGGCGCTGCTCGGAGGGACGGGGCGACCCGTGCGGCGTACAGGCGGGCCAGGGCGAGCTCCAGTGAGTCCCTCGTGCGCCCCCCTGCCCGCCTGCCCGACGATGCGGCTGATCCCGTGGGCTCGCTGGCCCCCACCGCGTGCTGCAGGTCGCGCTCGCTGCCCCTCACGCGCTGCTCGCCGGGCGGACCCCGGGATGGGAAGGACAGGCACGGGGCCGGGGGCGGCTGCGCACGACATGCAAAATTTCGTCGGGACGGAGTGCGAAACAGAGGCCGATCTCGCACAATGGGTAGATTTCTGAAAGACATGCACAGCCCCCCTCTGTGCTTCCCGGGGACGCGGGCAGGGCGCGTCTCCGCTGTCGTGCGGAGAGGAAGGCATCGCGGCGAGGCGCCCTCGACCTGCGCGGCCAGGGAGCGTATTGTGCTCGGCCCTGACACGCCTATGGTCCAACGATGTGCCGCCAAGGAAAAGGCCGAGAGGCCCCGAGGGTCCCCTCCGCATCGGACCAGCGGTCGCTCTGGCGCGCCGCCTGCCCACTCCACGTCGCCCTCCCGCCCGCAGATGGCCTCTTCGGGCCCTCCGCGTCGCAGCCGTCGGGGCGAGTGATGCTGTACAGGTGAAGGCTGCCTGCCAACCCTCGTTCTCGCCCCTGGGGCCGCCGTGCTCACTGCTTGAAGCATAGAGAGCGAGGAGGGGCAGGTCCCCGCACGGTTCTCGCCCCTGCGCCTAACGCGACGCCCTCCTGCCTCTCGCCGCCCGTCCACCCGGTTTTTTGCTACAAAAGCGCGGCGCTTCAGCCTCCGACCCCTCCGTCCGCCGTCCGCGATATTTGACCCATCCCCCATGGCGCTTCGTCCGCTGCAGGCCCCATGTCTGTTTCAGCTCCCCCTCTTAGCGCTAGGAATGGCTTCCCCCTCCGACCCTCCAGCATGGCTCACCCCTCCCGTCCCCGCCCCCCCCCCCGCCCCCGCCCCCCCCCCCCTCCCCCCCCCCCCCCAGTCCCGCCGGCGCCCGGGGCCCCCCCCGGGGCCCCCCCCGC